>JAIVFJ010000229.1:0-97468 GCA_025765615.1 Zopfochytrium polystomum | reverse complement strand
GAAGGTGGTGGAGGGCGGTGGCAAGGTTGGTGGGGGGTGGTGGTGTGCAGTCTTGAGTGTCTCTTGACAAGGTTTTTTTTTCCCACTCGAAGAGCTCAGCGACACAGATGACAAAGATGGACAATCCCGTCGCCACAATACCTCCTGTTACAATCGAGGGCAAGCCTGTCATTGACAGCGTAGGACAAAAATGGTGAAGCGACCAACAAAACACCTCTGAAAGTGAACAAAGATGACTGCCCAGTCTTTGAAACTGTGACAGAGAGTGATGACGAATCAGTCACTGAACTACCACCTGGAACAACAAAGAAAGTGCGCTTTAGTAATGAAGTGAGAATCTATGTTGCCCCAGAGTATGCCGAGTCTTACGTTGCTTTTGACGAAAAAGTTCCAACCATTGCCTATGCTGCTATGTGGGTGCACGGTAAAATTATCCCAGAATGTCTTATCAATTCTGGCTCCAGTCACAATGTTGTGACTACCTCTTTTCTGAGTACTTTACCAAAAATACCTGTCATCCATCCCCCTTCTCGTCCTGTGATGAATAGAGGAATTGGAGGACATGTACCAATTATCGGATATACTTATCTGAAAGTCAATTTTGGACAATCTGGTGCCAGTGGAAAATGGCTCCGTTTTTCAGTAATGCAGCAGTGTCCTAAACCTGTCATTATTGGAACTCCAACAATGCATGCTTTCAATGCCATCATTTCCTTCAAACACGAGGCAATTATGTGGGAGACCACTACGCCGCGTGGAGAAGACTGCTGGTTTAAGACCGTTACTGTACTACTTGTGTAGTTCTGAGTCTATGCAGGCTGAAGCAGTACCAAGTGACATAATTGATCTTGTTGTCGCAGAAAAGACTGTTCTTGACCCAAAATGCAGCCATTCGGTGAAAGTATGTCTACGCCAACCACCCCATTTCAAAGAATCAACTGTACATGCTGTACCTGTTGGCTCATTAATGGATAGCCAGATACATTTCCCTGGATCTATATTTACAGCTGCTGACCTTCATAACGAAGATGGTAGTCCAAAGGTTTTTAGGATCCCATTATTGAATCTGCGTGATAGGGCAGTTTTCTTTGAAAAAAGGTACCTGTGTTGCCCACCTTATTGATGTACCACCAGACCCAGAGTCTTACATCATTGACGTGCCTGACACACTTCATGAGGAACCCAGCTTTTGACAATGGTAAACATCGCCTACTGTCATAACCCAACAGACACAGAATCCTTCCGTTCTGCTCTCAATGATGTAGATCACATGGAAACATCCTTTTATCCCCGTTTCCCTGAAGCTGGAAAAGGATATACCACGCAGGGCTCAACTGAGACCTTCCCTGATGCTATTGTACCGCCTTCTTATGATGAGATGGCTGAAATAGAACGCATTTTCTCTTCAGATGCAGAAGAAACACTTGCGAATGAAGACGACATTGAAGCTGTAGCCGCACCTGTAGCTGATATGCCTCGTCGCGACACAATACAAGGAGATAAATTAGAATATCTCCCACCTGAGTTCCAGGTGACCGATGATGAAATCTGGGCCAAATTGAGGACAGGTCATATCACTAAAGCTTTTGGCAAAGATGTTGTTGCTTGCCTGAAAGAATTAGTATATCGCTATTTTAAGATCTTCCGACCCGGTAAAATTACTGGCAAGAAGTTCCCACCACCGCACACTATTGAACTCCAAGAAGGTGCCCGGATTCCTGCAAGCAACCTTATCCAGAGGGCCTTGGCAGAACTGAAGTGTTACGTGAACACATCCAAAAAATGAAGGAAGCTAATGTGATTCGCGAAAGCAAATCTCCGTTTGCTGCTCCTGTTGTCTTAGCAAAGAAACCTGATGGCTCTTGGCGTTTCTGTGCTGACTTTCGTAAAGTGAACAAAATCACCATCAAAGACCGTTATCCCCTCCTGCAAGTAGAGGAAGTCTTTGATGCAATAAGCAACAAATACGTGTTTAGTGCTATGGATTTACTTAGTGGATTCTAGCAAATTCCTGTTGCTGAGGAAGATTGTCATAAGACTGCTTTTATCTCCTTGCTAGGACTTCACGAGTTCAATGTAATGCTGTTTGGACTTTGTAACAGCCCTCTGACCTTTCAGAGAGCAATGGATCACGTTCTTGCTGGAATTAAGTGGTTGTACTGTATGGTTTATGTTGATGATGTGGTAGTTTACTCAAACTCCGTCTATGAACATTTCATACATCTTGAGAGTGTTTTCTCCTGCTTCAGCGAATACAACCTTAATCTGAAACCCTCCAAGTGTAATCTGTTTCACCTGGACCTTCCATTCCTTGGACACCGCATTTCCAAGGAAGGACTGCGCAAAGACCCCTCAAAGACTGTTAGCCTGGATGAATACCCCGCGCCGCGAACATTGAACCAGCTGCAACAGTTTCTTGGCTTTGCGAACTACTTCAAGCGATTTATTCAGAATTTCTCTGAGAAAGCCAAACCGTTGTACAACCTTCTTTCTGGAAAGAACCCTTTTCTTTGGGGATGAACTCCCTTCAACAGACCCACAAGAATCGATGAATTCAGAACTCATTCTGACAGAGCCTTATGTGGCTGAAGTTGTTGACAAACTTGCTGCTGCACAGAAGATTGTCATGACACATGCAAAGGACCATCAGAACCTTTTGCATCAAGTCTCCCTTGATAAGGATAAAGAGGCGCATAAAATTCAACTTGGACAAAGAGCATGGCTTTCTGTCCCTCTTGATAATCCTGGCAAACTTAACGACAAGAACTGCTCCCTCATGTTCCGTTGGGTTGGCCCTGTGCGAGTCATTGCATTAACTGGCAAGGACTCTGAAGCTCAATATACGATTGTTGAGGCATTCCCTGGAAACCAGATTGTTACCAGGACTGTGCATGTCTCATGGCTGTGACCTTACACAGAACGCGCTCCTGCTGACTCCGCTGAAGAAGCTGTAGAGCTTGCTGGTGTAACTTACGATGAAGAACTTGAACAATGGCGTACCGCTAAGAGGCGTCATCGCCAACCTTCTTCCAAAACCACAATGGCTCCTGGTATTCATCCTGAGTTTGTTAGGCGATACTTTGAGCCTGAAGAGGATGAAGAAGACCCTGCTGATGTTGAATATCAAATCGAGCGAATCAAATCCCACACCTTTGATGGTGAGAAGTACATATATCTGACAAAGTGGCTCCGATATTCCTCCAAACACAATTGGAACCAGCTTGAGGAAGACTTACACCCGAAAGCTATCCACGATTACTGGGCTCTTGTGAAAGACAACAACCCACATGAGTTCAAGAAACGCGAGGGATTCCTTGCAAAACAACCACCAAAGCGCATACGTGCCTCGACCACAAAAGGCAAAGAGCCTGCAGTTGCTGCGACTCCTGCCCCACTGGTGAGCTCCACCATCCCCACCAGGGATGCGACGAAGCGCCCGCCTGCAAAAAACCAAGTGACCCTTGGACCTGCAAACAGTTCGCACACACTTTTATTTTGTCACATCTTTTTTTTTTATTTTTTTTTTTTTATTGTTCCAGCCCCAGAGGGGCTGGCGGGAAGAGAAAGAGCCATCAACGGTGAACTGTAATGGACTACGTCCAGGTATCACCTCAGCAAACCCACCCCATGCGCTACGGACTTACAGGGTCGTCAGGCATCTCCACCGCACATAAAGCCACAATGATCAAAGGAGAAGGGGAAAACACAGAATCAAGAAAATAGAGAAGTGAGTCTGAAGGATGTCAGTGTAAGAGAGGGGAGCATCTGTGAAAGATCGGAGGGTTGGGAAAAGTCAGATTAGGCAACAGCCCATATCAAGATTGAGAAGGGCAACAGTGGCTCAGTGAACGTCAGGGGGCTCAGCAGGAGATGGGTGACGAGTGGCTCTTGCTTGTTGGTGTGAGGGGAGTTGTATTGTGTGGTGAAGCCAGATAATGCCTGCAACAAGTTTTATGCAGCCGAGGTAGTGGTCAATCCATCTGGAAGAAGCCTTGGTGCGCAAAAGCCAGATGCCTGGGCAAGTGTCAGTGGAGTGCCGGCGACTACACGTGGTGCAGCGAGGTTGAGAGGGTTGTGAGGAGCTGTTACGAGTTCTGTGGGATGATGGAGTGGGAGGGAGGGAAGAGTTGATGTTTGGAGAAGACAGTGGGTGAGAGGCCGTGGAACGAGGGTGAGAGGCCTGGGAATTTGGTGGAGGGGATCTGCGGGGCTTGGAGCGCTTGTCAGAGGGCTTGATGGACTTTGACTTCTCCCAAGAGATAGTGTCGTCACAACGGGGGATCCAAATAAGTTGATGGGCGTCAAGAAGGAGCTGATGGAAAGTGGTGACAAGGGTTTTAAGGACAGAGGCAGCAGGGTTATCACGTGAGAATAAGGTGTCATAAAAGGATTGAGGGATGAAGCCACGAAGGAGGGAGGAAAAATTGATACAAGATTGATCATCAAAGAGAAATTCAGGGCGGGAGAGCCAGTAAATGGGATGGGCTTGAGGAGGAGAGTGGCCATGAGGTGCAGGAGGAACAGAGGAGGAAAGAGTTTCAGCAAAGGTGTTGCGAATCATAGCAATGGCGTCGGCAGCTGCAGGGCATTGCCAGACATGCTCTGTCGTTTCCAGAGCGTGGTGGCATCGACGGCAGAGCCCATCAGGGTAGACTTGAGGGTGTCGTTGGTGTAGAACTTTTTGGGTGGGCAAAGTGTTGCTGAGGATTTGAAGTCGATACTTGCGACGAGCAGAGCCAGGGAGGGTGCCAAAGAGGGAAGAGGGTTTAATTCCAGAGTGGAGAACAAGAAATGTGGCTTCCCAATGAACTAGGTCAGGGTTGTGGGTGATGTGGGCAAAGGCTGAGGTGTTCAGAAGTGCAAAATGGTGAGAGAGACCTGTGAGGAGTCGCAGTTGTCGTCGAAGTTGGCCCAAGATGGGGGTATTTGAGATGAAGGCGGTGGCTGGGAGGATCTGTTGTGAGAGGATTGGTAACAAAGTTGGATCGGAAGTCAAGGGTACAGATGATGCCAGCTTGTCTGCTCGTTCGTTGCCAGCGTCGCCGTTGTGTCCACGAACCCAGGAAACTTGTGGAGGGGGGCCAATCCAAGACTGTAGAGTGGCTGCAACACATGCCCAAAGGGTGGGGTGGGAAGTGGTGTGCAAAAGACGATGGAGGGAATCAGAGAGAGGAGGTGTGTTGAGCTCGCTGTGTGGATGGGGACTAAAGGAGTTTGAGGGAAAGAGTTTCTCAAAGGTGTGAACCACTCCAAGATTGTCAAGTCGAAAAGTGAGGGGCAGGGAAAGCTTTGCAGTGATGGTGAGGGCAGCAAGGAGAGCAGCAATTTCAGCAGTTGTGGAAGAGGCAGAGAGTGGAGGGAGGGCAAAAGAAAATTCAAAGTTAAGCTCAAGGCAAACAACAGAGCCAGCCATGAAGCCCTCCTCGCGAAGGGAGCCATCAGTGTCAAAGGTCAAGGATAGGTGGGTATGAGCAAGGTCAGCAGGGAGGAGGGGCACGTCCATTGGTTGAAAGCAGGGATTCGTGAAGGGAGCTGGATTGAAAATGGAGTGGCGGGAGGTGAGGAGTGGGAAAGGTGTGGGTGTGAAAACGGTGGTGGGGGAAGGTGAGTTAACAAAGAAGATGGGCTGGGAGGGTCGAGTTGCAGTAGCAGTTGTGCGGCTGCTGATGGGGACTGTGTAGGTGGAGTGTGCAAGGGAAGTTGGATTGTAGGGAGAGATGTGCTTGCTGCAGGGGTAAGAGAATGGGGGGGAGCCAATGGGGCAGCCAAGGCATTGAACCAAGTGGAAATTGTGGGAGGAAGGGTGAAGGCGTTCAGGGAGCCTGGAGTAGTGATGAGAAAGGAGTAGGGGGTTTGGGAGTGTGTGAGTCCAGTGAACAATGCGGAAGAATTCCACTTGTGGTGGGGTCATCAGACAGAAAAAACTGCCATGAGCAAGGGGGGGATGGTGAAGGGGATCCAAAGAAGATGGGTAAAAGGGATTGTAAAGAGGACCATCAGGAGGGCTGTGGTAAAAGACTGGAGAGCCAAAGGTGGGAGCAGCAAAAATAAAGGTCTTAATGATGTGGTACACTTCACAGAGTTTGTCAGGGAGAGAGCTGTCTTTGTAAGAAGGACTGGTGAGGCGGAGGTCAAAAAGTTGTTCAAAAAAGAAGACTGAGTGTGAACGGAGAGTGGGAAGCACTTTGAGAAAAATATGCCAAGGAACTAATGAGTTGATGGAGTGAGCATGAACAGAAAATAGGGGTGGACCAGAGTATTGGAAGGATGTTTGTTGGTTAAAAAGGAGGGGAATGAGAGACTTGGTGAAGTGCTTTTTTGGCTGGGACAAGGGTAAGGGATGTGAGAAAACTGGAGCTCCAGAGGCCAGGTCAAGTTGGAGGCGGTGCATCATGATACGGCTTATGTGGCCAATGAGAGAGGGGGAGTTCAAGCGAGAGTTGAGGTCAACAATCATGTCAGAGCAGTATTCATTGTAAAAGTCAGGGAAGTTATGGGTCATGGGGTGATGGAGGAGGGCATTGGGAAAAGAGGTGCAGTAGCCAACCAGGCGTTTGAAGGTTTTGCGACAGAGTGTGGTGAGGTTGTTGAGGAAAGTACGGGGGAGAATGGCAGTTTTCCACAGAAAGCGGACACGTGGGAGGAGAATGTTACGGATGAGGTAAGAAGCAATTTTGTCACCCATCTTTTTGTGTTTGATAATGTTGAGGAAATTGGTGGTGGTGGAAAGGATTTGCTGCCGTGCTGCTGAGCTATTTTGTCAAATCTATGGCTGCGAGAATAAAAAAGAGGTACTGTGAGGACGATAGGCCGTCAAGCCTGTGACCTCAAATAAAAGAGTGTATACCCACTTTTTCACTGATAATTGTGAGGATTATCCACCTGTCTCAAAGCGCGTTATACACGCATTCGGCTTGGACTCTGCTGTATATATCATAATATTATTATTACTGGTTGTCCACATAAGCCACCGACTTACACTTGTTGTCGCGCCCACGTCGCCTGTCACTATTATTATTTGTGCTACTATTATTATTATTATTCTGTGCAATGGCTGCAGACCGAGTGAGTCAGTGTTTGCTCAACTGCTGGCATGGGGCTTCGTTGCTCAGTGGTTAGAGCGCTCCCTTCAATTGGGAACGTGTCAAGTTCGAGAAATGCTGACTGTTGGGCTGCAAAGTCCACCATGCCCAGCTAATAACCCCTCACTTTTGGAATGACTAAGGACTGAACCACTTCTGTGGGAGAGGTGCAAAGTCCAGATGCCCAGCTACCATGATGTAATGCCTCATATGAGTGGTATGAGAAGACAGGGCTTTTCTTTCTCTTTCTGTTGATGATTTTTACTTATTTTTTCAATTAGTATTTTCTTTTGTTTTGGCTCTTTTTCTTGTTTTATCTTTTATTTAGTTGTTTGTTTACTGTCTCTCTTTGTGTGTCTTCCTTTCTTTCTGTGGCTGTGGTGGGTGTCTTCTTGTCTGCACCAATCATTTCTTGCCAGTTCCTCCACCCCCCCCTCCACTCTGCTCTGGTGGCTGTCTGCCAAGAAATGGCCCCATGATTCTCTGAGCTGTCTCTTTTTGTTGATGGCTCAGCCCCATTTGGTGAATCACCCATCCATTCTGTTCTTTACTGTTTTATTTATTGTTTTGCTGTTCTTGTATGTGTTTTCCCTCCTTTTTCCTCTCCTCCCTGTGATTCCAACCCTCTCCTATTTAAACTGCTGCCCCCCCTTCTTGTTGACTGTGAGAACTGTACCTGAAGTCCCTTGCCTGCCCTTTTCTTCCTAACTGTGTGTATGAGCTGGGGGTTGCAGTCCCCTGGTGTGTGACAGGAGGTTGGAGTCCTCTTGGCCATCATGGCAGTGTGCTGGGTTCGTGCACCTCACCATTCTGCATGCTGCTTTGGTTGGACTGGGTAGGAGCCACTTGGTGATGGAAGGATAGAGGGTTAATCTGTGGTGGTGCCTCTAGGTTCCTGTCAATACATCTAGTCAAATCCAGGTCTCTCAAGGTGATATGAATGAGCTGGCTGGTCAGGTACTGCTGCAGAAATGGTCTCTCAGGTATGCCCCCATCTCCCTGGTTGTTGGCTCCTGTGGCCTCTGGTGGGCCTGGTCTTCACTGGGTTCAGACCCTCTTTCTCTCAGATTAATGCCTGTGATGTCATGGTGTCACACTTGTGTGTGGGTTTTAACCTTCCTTGCTTCTAAGATAGGGGATTCCTCTGGCCTGGTGAGGCAGATGTCTGTGTCCTAGTAGGATGAAGCAAGAAGAGTCCCACTGTCTCCCACCCTGCGTGCCCCCTCCTTGGATTGAGTTGGAACCTCTCTTGGGAGTGAGACAAGATGTGTCTGGTTCTGTTAAGTGGAAAACAGTTCTGGTTTGGTCCAACAGGCATCTCTGCACACTAACTGTTCCTTGTGTTTGCCCTTTGTGTCCAACCCAATTCAACTTAGGGCTTGTCTTTGGCAGAGAGGGAGCTGGTGCTCCAAGGTGGTGGCTCCAACAGGTTGGGACCTGGCCACTTTCCTCCCCACTCTCTTGCCTTTCCCCTCGGCTTCTGCCTTGGGAAGGAGCTGGCACAGATTGGTTGGTGCTGCCTTAAGGCGCCCCCTTTGTTGCCCTAAGTCTCATTCCTTACTGAGTGATTCAGTCCCTTTGGCTTTGCCATTGGGGTTTCTCTGTGTCTTGGACCAGAGGCATTTTGCACTTTCTTTTGTGATTGTGCCACCTTTGTCACACTTTTCTTATGTTTCCCTTTTAGATGTGTGATAACTGCTCTTTTTTGTGTTTAAAGAGTTTCTTTTGTGTTTGATGATGGGTTTTGGTAGACTCCAAATACATTTTCCTGTCTGGTGACCCCTAGACACCTTCTTTTGCCCTTTTCATTAGATAGGATTGGTATTTAGGCCATTGCTCTATTTCCACCTCCAGCCCAGGGTGAGGAGATTTAGAGAGCACAGTCTCACATTGTTCTCAAAGGACCAGACTTCTTCCTTGCTCTGCCTTCTGCATCCTTTGTTAGACAAACCAGCAGCCCGCCTTCAGAACACATCCCCACACATTAAATTTTCTTACACCTGTCGACTACCAGCCGCCGCCACAGAATTCACCAACAAACCTGCCAACCAACTCGTCCTCCAACAACTGGCTCCTGGAACTACTGGAAAAAACTTTGATGAACTGAAGTGCTCCCTGCGTCATGCAATCACCTCTACTTTATCCTCCTGTGGCTCCATAATGGCCATTCATTTTGCACACCACCAGCTTTCTGCCTCTGCATCTGCCACAGTTCTTTTTGACAGCCCTCCTGTTGAGATTTGAGCCTAGAAGCCAGCTTCCTATGTCGGCGGCAGTCTCGTCGCCGCCACTGACGCGACTTACACTATGTCGGGTAAGCCGAAAGGCCTAATCTGAATCCAACAAAAAGAGTTAGGTGAAGACAGTGGTGATTCCAGCTTTGCATTCCTAGGAGGACAATGTGATTAGAATCACATTCAATGGGTTCAGAGAAATGTTGAACCAGGGCAGCTCACAGCAGCTCCAGGTCAGCTGACTGTTGTCTGAACCACTGTTGAACCAGGGACTGGTTGATTTGAAATACCCATGATGATTTCAAAACATCTTTCCTCTGTGGGAAGACTGGTCACTGGACACAGACCTCTGGACAGACCTTGGTTGATTTGAAATGCTCCTGAAGATTTCAAATCATTTTCCCCTCTCTGTGGGGAGACCAGTTCTTGCACACTGGGCTCCACACAGAGCTTGGTTGATTTTAATTGCTCTAAATATTTCAAATCACCCTCCCGCTGTGGGAAGAGGTTTATAACACCTCCCCAGAGCAAAGTCCTGTCTGAAGCAGTTTGCAACTTGTTCAGATTGGCAAAACAGGAAACTGGTCAACCTCCTTGCAGGAGTATAAATTGGGCAGAGTTTTCCTATTGAAAAAAGACACACTCTCACTCCAATTTGCCAGTCCCTGTCTAAAAACAAGCTCTCTTTACCCACTTGCCCTTGATCGCTTGCTACGCTCGCTTCCTTGTACAAGTTCTCAATTCAAACCTTGGTTCTTTGACCCTTCCACCTTCTTGCAATGCTGCCTCCACTCACTACATCACCTTCTACACTGCAACTATTACAGCATGCATATCATTATTATGTGACAATTATTCATGACAAAGTTTTTCTCTTTCTCTCCAAGTTGGGGAGAAGGACCACCCACAAACACACATCTCCACTTCATTCACTCCTTCCACTCGCTCAGAGTAGACTGTTTACACTTTTCTTTCCTCTTTGGTGTTTCTCCCAAGGCCAGTGCTACCAGTCCAAGCTAGTAGAGGTATGATTTCCCCAGGCCAGTGTGTTGTATGCCAAGCTGGGGTGAGGTTTCCTTCCCTTTCCTTTCTCTTCCTTCCCCTACCTGGTTGGTTCTCACATTGACCTCTGTCTCTGTGATACTGGCAGATGCCATACTGCCTTAGGGCATTCCTTTGTTGAACTGCTGCCTGTTGGTCACCATGTTGGATAGTCAGGGCTTGAACCAGGGGCCTGTGGAGTACTCTTCATTGAGCAACTCAACTTGGTCTAGCTGTCCAAGACAGAATTGAACCACATCATCCATCTTTGTTGAGTTTGAGCTGAATCCAGGGTCCTGGCTCTGCTAATAACCAGGAGCTTCCCATCTTAAAGACTTGTCTTGATCCCTTTTGCCACTAGACTATAGATGGGCCCCTGACGATGAAGAGGAGATCTCATAAACAAAACAATAAAGAACAGAATTGGTGGTGATTCACCAAATGTGGCAGAGCCATCATCAAGGAGAGACAGCTCAGAGAATCATGGGGCCATTTCTTGGCATTCAGCATGATTCCAAGTGTTTAGGAGGAGGAAAAGTGGCAGACAGAACAAAGAAAAAAAAGAGGAAAGAGAGCAGCCTCCCAAAGCCTTCACCTCAACACAGCACCTTTACTGCACAAACACCCTCGTGGGGCAGACACTATTTTGTCCGGAGACGCATGTGTGGAGGGGAAACTCCGTGGGGTAATAAAATTATGCCAAACACCTATAGACACAACCACCAAATTCCGTTGTTTCCGTGGAATTTTGAGCAGAACATAAAGAACAGAAGCGGAACTCTACAGGATAGTGAGGTGCAGGGTAATGAATTATGCCGGTACCAAAAGACACCACCACAGAATTATCTGCTGTGTGTACTACTTCCCTGAATGGAAGGTGAAGATTGCGAATATATTGATAATCCAAGTCAATGAAAAAAAGCGGAAAACACGCTGAGCGTGGCTTCTAAAAATACAAACATAACGCATAAGGATATAGTAACAAAATGAGTAATGATACAATGAGAGTGTGATAAAAATATAAAACACAGTTGCACGCAGTGGTCAAGCGGCGGGCAAGTAGCAGGAGAATTCTTCTTCAAAGTGTTGAAGGGGATCTCGGGACATAGTGGACTCAGAGTCATTGTGTGATGTTGCAGTGAGGTTGACGGCAGCAGGTTTGGACTCAGTCAAAGGGAGAGTCTGATCCTCTGCTTGGTCATCGTCAGGGGTCGCAGCCACGGTGTGGGCAGGCGTGGCAGCAGGAGTGGAGCAGCTGCAAACGCAGATCCTTCAGATGAGTCTATGTCTCCAGGAGCAAAGCGGGATCAGCAGGAGAAGGAGTATGGCATCCAGAGCACCAGCATTCTGACGGAGCTGAAAAAATCAATAGTGTTCCCAAACTCCTTCATGATTGACTTTATGCACCTTTTCATTCACAACACCCCCAAGCTCTTGCTCTCCTTGTGGAAAGGAAATATTCTATCAGACAAGGGAAAAGTGGACTACATCATCTCTGATAAAGACTGGATTGAAATTGGAAAGGCCTGTGCTGCTTCTCGAGCTACAATCCCCTCAAGCATTGTTGGCAAGCTTTCTGATTCCACAAATCCGAGTTGTTCTATTCGGCAGAGATGCTGCTGGCGTGGATTTTGTTTGTTGGGCCAACACGGCTGGATGGGAAGCTCCCTAAGCCATACTTTACACACTTTCTTGAATTCTCTGGATTGGTCCACCGCTGCCTTCAGTGCCCAAACTCCAAGGAAGACTTGGAGTATTTCAGGAATGGGCTTGCCTATTGGGTGGCGGATTTTGAACAGTAAGGCAATAATCACTATTTCACTAAAGTCAATTGTTCCAAGACTGTACTATCCAATCACTCCAGACTGCATTTCCATCTGCACTTCATCCCTGCATGTTGTTTTGCACATTGTGGACTGCATTGAGGATGTTGGAACAGTCTGGTACTGATGGTGCTTTCCTATGGAGCGTATTTGCCATCATAACTCTGTTGCTGTTACCAATCGGCAACATCTGTTTGTTACAATGGATAATTGCCTATTCCAGCATGCTTGCCTGCAGCAAATTGAAAATAACTTTGACATCAGTGACAAACTGTCTGCTCCCTTGGTGGCCGCGTTTGTACAGCAGGCTGAGATTGGCCTGAGACTGAGCGTGCCCATTCTTGGCTGCTTTCCTGAACCAGACTGCTGCCTCAGCAAGATCTTGTGCAACGCCTTCGCCGTCAGAGTATAGTATGCCTAAGTTGTGCAGACCATCTGGGTCTCCCTGAGTGGCTGCTTTCCAGAACCAGTGCAGCGTCTCAGCGAGATTCTTTGGAACGCTGTTGCCAATGTGGTACATCAAGCCCAGGTTGTTCTGAGCAGCTGCATTCCCCCGCTCCGCTGCTTTCTGGAACCAGTGAGCCGCAATAGAAGGATCCTTTGGAACCCCTCTGCCATTGAGGTAGAGCAGGCCCAGATTTTTTGACTCACTGGATCCCCTCCATCAGCCGATATCTGAAGCGAAATGGCCATGTCTGCTGCGAGATTTCTTACTTCATCTTGCCTCCCACTAGACATTGCTGGATGGTCGGTATGTGGAGACAAGGTCCCATTTCTGTAATCAACGCCAAACTGGGTCTAAATGGTGCGAGCACATGGAATTAGAGAAGGCATCACTTCATGACACTCGCACTCAACTGACCTCCTTTTCACTTGCCAGTGATTTCAGAAGGTGGAGAAACAGTTGTTATTGACTTGAGGATTGTGAAAGGTGCAATTGGACAAGTCAAAACTAGTGGTGGCAGGTCTCGGGTAGTGGTGGAAAAGCCAAGAATCGTCATTGTCCACTGTGAATGAAGCATCTTTTCATAAGAACAAAGAATAAAGTTGATTGTCTCCTTCTTCAATATCCACCTCTGATCTTCTTGAGGTGGGTGCACCAGCTCCCGTTCTTGTAAAATGGGAGCTCCCATCACCATTTTTCCTAGTCTCTTGTATCAATCCCCAACACCTTTGACAAAAACTGGTTTCCCCAGATCCCATTCTTGAAAAACGGGAGGCTCCCTCCACCATTTTTCTTGCCTCTAGTTTCAATCCCCACTCCCTCCAGAAAGTGTCTGGTCCCAGAGTTACCATTTTGCTAAAATGGTAGCTACAGATCCATTTCTGATGCAAAATGGTAGCTATGTGACCAGCCATGGCCCACAGTGTTGATGAACTCAGTAAAATACCTCACCTCCTCTTCTCAACATAGTAGCGAGACTTAAGCGGCTGAATGGCCACTGCCACCTTAAATTGACAGATGAACGTCACCTGCGCTGTCTTCCAGGCCTCTGGCTTCAAACTTCCCCCAACCTGTTTTCCTTCCTTCGCCAGGTGCTGCAACGTCTTCAACAGAAAGGAAGCTCTTTGATGTGTTCAGGTCATTTGCTCACTCACGCAAGGGGCAATCTGTTTTCTCTTCATTGTCGCTGAAGGCATCGTCACTGAGGGTAGTGTAGTGATGGACAACTTGGACGCTGGTACGTCTGGTGAGAAATCTGTTGGTGCAGCGGTTTGGGGGGGATGGGAAGATCGCTTTGGTTGCTTCTTGGCAGACGCTTTCCATCCCATTTTGGCAAAAACAGAAACCAAATCTCAATCAAGGCAGAGACCTTGTACACAGATTGAATCATCATTCCGATGCGATTTTTTCGGCGCCGAGCGAGGCCTAATTTTGCACGATAAAGGCCCGCCAACGACGGCGGAGACGCCCGCATCGTTCGCCGCCACCGCTTCGGCGCCTGACTTTGACGTACGGCCCCCTGTTCTTCCGTCTCTTCCAACCACTCTGCTCTACCGACCCCCAGGCCATGATCAGCGACTGCTGGGCGAACAAGGCCATGACCCTCAGCGTTGCCGACGACCTGGAGCGAGCGGAACGGCTTCAAAATCTGGCTCGACAGGACCAACATGGGCGCCGCGCTGAACGAGTCCATCGTCGACGGCATCCTCCGCTCCCGCGTCATCATCCCCTGCATCTCCAAGGACTACGTGGACTCGCACGTCTGCAAACAAGAGGTCAAGTTTGGCAACGAGCACCGAAAGCCGTTCCTTCCCCGAGAGTGGAGACCAGCGTTGCCGCCTTTGTCACCGCCCACGGCCGGCCAGATCTGTGAGGCTCCCATCACTTCTCACATCACTTTGTTCTTCGTCGTTTCTGATTCCCTTTCTCGTTACTTTCCCAACCCAAAGAGTTGGCAATGAGCGCCGCTGGCGGCAACCCGGCCGCCCAGCACACCCTCACGCTGCGCCACCACTTTGGTATCGGCACGTCCCGCGACCTCTCCCGCGCCGCCTTCTGGATCGAGACGGCCGCACACAACCAGCACGCCACCTACTTCTCCGTCCTCCACTACGCCGTCATGCTCGCGCCCAGCGAAGGCTTCCCACAGAACGCGGTCGACGCCGCGGACCAGCTGAACCGCTTTGACGAACAGACGCGCGACAAAGTCGCACGCGAGCTCAAGGCGTGCGAGGCCGTCGACCCTGGCGCGAAGCGCCTTCTGCGCGAGAGCGCGGAGTGGATCCACGACCGCGCCGAGGACGGGTGGACGTAAGCCCAGTACGCGTTCGCCGTTCGCCGAAATCAGCTACTACGAAAACAAACCTCGTCGAGGCGGCGCGCTGGTACTGCAAAGCCGCGGAGCAGGGCCACGAGAGCGCGCAAGCGGATCCCGGCTTGCTGTATTACTGGGGCGAAGGCGTTGCAAAGGATCCCGCCGAGGCGACGCGTTGGTTGCGGAAAGCCGCCGAGCAGGGGAATCCGAATGCGCAGAATACTCTGCGGTTGCTGTATCTCACTGGCGAGGGGGTTGCAAACGACCTGCTGGAGGCTCGGAAGCGGTTTGGCAAGTCGGCGGAGCAAGGGAACGCGTTCGCGAAGCCCGAGCTGGAGGATTTGGACCGCGGCTGGCGAGTTATGGTTGGTTTCGCGGGAGGCGAGGAAAGCGGCCACGAACGGAACCGCTTGTATTACATAATTTCGCATGCAGCTCATGCTGGGGAAAATCCAACTTTCAGTTTATTTTATCCGAGGAGAGTGTTGGCCGAAAAGGGTAGAGTCAGACTACTCACAAACCTGGTAACCGCGAACCATTTTCAGCCAGGAGACTCGCGGACCACATTTTGTCAACGGATTTGACAAATTTGATATCTGTTCTGTTGACTATAAATGCCCGTTCAGACATGACGACATGGATTGACTTTTCTGTTAAAAAAAAGTTGCACTTGATTGCGTTGATCGATAATGGAAGGGCGGATGCGCAAGCAGGTGGGTGGCGCCGTCGTCAACTCGCCGTCATCGTCGTCGTCGTTGTCGACCACGGACGCACCACCCGACGCCAAGGCGCCCCGCCTCGGGTCTCTACCGCCGACGCCAGACACTGCCGTGGAGGTTGTCCATCGCGAGAGGAGCCCGCCAGCGAAAGAAAAAGGTGCGTATTGACTGTTTGCGTTGTACCCCACAAGCCACCACTCACTCAGACACACACACACACACACACGCATACACACGGTCTCTCCACCCCTTTCACCCTGACGCCAATGCGGCCCCTCCCCCACCCCTCGCAAAACGCGGCAATAGAGCCCATGCAGCTCGTCACGTCGGAGTTGCCATCGGTCCAGCCTGGGGAGCCGTCAGCCGGAGCTTCCTCGCCCATCCGCGCGAATCCGGGCACCAATGACGCCATGGTTCGTGTCTACTGCCACTTACGTGCTTGTTGCACTTGGTTGCTTACATGAGACCCTCTTTGCTATTCAACTTCCCAGCCCCTCTTCAAAGCAAGCGATATTGAATATGATCCTGCTGAGCCCATTGGCTCTGGTTCATTTGGTCAAGTCTTTCAAGGTACACTCCAACGGTACAAAACAGTCGCCATCAAGGTGATACCTTTTGCGACAAATGAAGAATCAAGGCGGGAAAAATTGTTGCATGAGGCCCTCATTATGATGAAGAGTGTGTCCCGAGGGCTCTCTCCGTTTGTAATTGCCTTCCATGGATACGTGGTTGAGCGCGAATTCTTAAAGCTGCTCATGGAGGTAAATACTGCATGGCCTCCTGTCCCTGTAATTTACCACAGATTTGACTAACCAGTGGACTGCGCTGCCTGAACCATTTGTCACAACCCCCCCACCCAGTTTGCAGACCTGGGCTCCTTGCACAAGTATATCAAAGATACCTCTCTTGCACAGCAGACTGTACCTGTTCGCACAAGGGTTGCCTTCTTACACCAAGTATCGTTGGGCATGCAATTTCTACACCAACAGAAAATTCACCACCATGACCTCAAGAGCGAGAATGTCCTTTTGACTCAAGCTTCCTCGTCGGACATTATCGCCAAAATCTCGGACTTTGGATTATCCAGAATGGTAGAGGGTGGACTCACACGCAGCACAGCTTTCAACCGGCAAGGCTCATGGTTTTGGAAGGCGCCGGAACGAGATGTCTGGAAGCCATTGGTGAGGATATGAAATCTCACAAATCTCATGTCTGTCCTGTTCTTGTTTTATCCCTCCTCCACAGTGCGTCTTTTCCTCCCTCACCCTGAATCCACACGCACTTGCTCTCTCACTTTCAACCGTTTGCAAATTTAACTGACCCAACATGAAACAACTTGATTCACCAGAGCTCGCCCAAGTCAGACGTCTTCTCCTTTGCAGTGCTTCTCACTGAGGTCATTCTGTGGTCTTGGGAAGGAGTATACGGATTTACCTTCGACTTTCTATGGAGTGGCGGCTTTGAGCCCAGACGATGCCGCGACAACGACTTCCGTGCAGTTGTCGTTACCAACATGGACAAGACTTGCTTCCATGCCAATGCGTACAGCCCTTACGGTCCTCAGCTCCGCTCAATTTTTGAGCGATGCTGGGCAGCTTTGCCAGACAATCGACCCGATTTTGAGAAAGTCTCCCAGGACTTGGGCATATTGCTTGGTTACAAAGCGGCAACGGACAATGGTCCAGCGAACACTGGCAGTCTCAATCTGGAGGATTTGGTTTCAGCAGGGATCAGAGGAGCTGGAGCGGTGCAGGCTGAAGAGGAGGTCAGTTGAGTGCGAGTGTATATGAAGTGGTGCCATCTCTAATTCCATGTGTGCCCAACATTTAGATCCAGGTTGGCGTTGATTACAGAAATAGGACCTCGTCTCCACAACCCAACCATCCAGCAATGTCTAGTGGGAGGCAAGATGAAGTTAGAAATCTCGCAGCAGACGTGGCCGTTTCACTTCAGATATCAGCTGATGGAGGGGATCCAGTGAGTCAAAAAAATCTTGGCCTGCTCTACCTCAATGGCAGAGGGGTTCCAAAGGATCCCTCAATGGCAGCTCCCTGGTTCCGGAAAGCAGCGGAGCAGGGGAATGCAGCTGCTCAGAACAACCTGGGCTTGATGTACCGCAACGGCAATGGCGTTCCAAAGAATCTCACTGAGACGCTGCGCTGGTTCCGGGAAGCAGCCAATCAGGGAGACCCAGATGGTCTGCACAACTTAGGCATACTATACTCTGACGGCGAAGGCGTTGCACAAGATCTTGCTGAGGCAGCAGTCTGGTTCAGGAAAGCAGCCGAGAAGGGGCATGCTCAGTCTCAGGCCAATCTCGGCATGCTGTACAAACACGGCCAAGGCGTTCAAAGAGATCTTGCGGCAGCGGCACACTGGTTCAAAAAAGCAGCCGATCAAGGGAATGCAGATGGCCTGACCCATCTGGGCTTTCTCTACCGGGACGGTGATGGTGTTCCAATGGACCTTCACAAGGCAGCAGACTTGTTTCAGAAAGCAGCTGAGAATGGGGACGCAAATGCTCAAAGTGAGCTTCACTTTCTGTACCTCTCTGGCCGAGGCGTTCCAAAGGATCCTGCCAAGGCTTTTTACTGGGCCCAGAAATCAGCCCAGCAGGGAAGCGCAGCTGGCCAGAATAATCTTGGCGTGCTGTACCACTATGGCACTGGCGTTGAGAAGAATCCCTCCATGGCAGCGCACTACTTCCGGAAAGCAATTGAGCAGGGGCATGCAGGAGCTCTGGATAATTTGGCCATGCTTGTCTTGTCCACTAAACAGCAGTAGGTGGTTGAGGAAGGGAGCAAGAGCGCAGAAGCTGATGGATTTTGTCTTTCATTGGTGACGTGGGAAGAAGTGGGAAGGTGGGGTGAGGGTTGGGTGTTGCAATCAAGGAGGATTTTGGCGATTCCCCGTCATGCCTGTGGATTCTGGATTTGGAAGGAACTTTTTCGCTCTTGTGGCTCTGACAGCCGTTTATTTTACACTTTGTTTTCCACAAGCTGTTTTTTTCCCCTCGTTCCCTGTGCTTGTACTGTCTTCACTTCATTTCTTTCTATGTTCGATGCCTGCTGTTGTTCCTTGCCAGAGTTAACCCTTTGGGCTCTGACATGTCAATATTGATATTTTAGAGCAAAAACTTCGCAATCCTCGTGATTGCTGCCAGAGCAGCAGCTGCCCCTTGAGGTCTCGACCGTTAAGATCCAATTCAACAGGCAGATCATGCTCTCAGGTCAATCTTCTATGTGTGGTGCAAATTTCAGACTGCCGCAAGGCCTTTTGAGGAAGAAAAGTCATACCTTGAAACGATAGCATGTTTGATATCTCAAAATTGTGATATCACATTCAGAGGGATCGCAAGACTTTGACAACCCACCATTCATCCAAAAAGCACGTCATTATCCGAAAATTTTGCGAGTGGCTTCCCCAACTATTGTGCTTTCTAGTCAGGCCCCTCACAAGAGCCTAGCTGGGAAAGCATGGGGGGTCTGGGTATCTGTCACTCAAGGGCCCAGGGTTCGCCAGCTGTTGAAGGCAACAAGAAAGAGTACAGTCTTGAATCACAAGGAGTGGTGCGGTGGAGATGCCTGACAACCCTGTAAGTCTGTAGTGCATGGGGTGAGTTTGCTGAGGTGATACCTGGACACAGTCTATAATGGTTCACTGTTGATGGCACTTTCTCTTCCCATTGGCCCTTCAGGGCCAGAACAATATAAAAAAAAGCTTTCTAGTTAGTTTGATTTTTAGATGGCTCATTTTTCAGGTAGGAACAACACACAAAGAGGAACAACCACAAAATTGAGCAACAAACAGAAACCATCGCCACAGAAACCATCGCCACAGATGCAACTGGCAAATCTGCGAAAAACAGTTTGGCAAAACCCAGAAATCAGCTTGTAATTAACTGGATAAGAAAACAACAGGGCAATTGCAGCTCAGTTACTAATGATATTCAAATTGGTGCAAAGTTCTGGTTCATTTTGGGAAGGGTGGGTTCCTTCTGATGTGTCCTTTCATTGAAGCACTTATCAAAGAGTATAATTACAGTTATTTCGCTATTGCAATTACAAGAACAACTGCTCCTGGTGAATATTCCCCTCGATTCGGGGCTAAAACCACTTAACTTCATTGAGAGCATTGCACAAGCAGTGCCCACTGTGTAGAGAGGAACAATCCGTCATGCTCCAGAAAAGAAAGAGAAATATTCTTTACTGAACAAAAACTCTTCCTCATTGAAGTCTTACTGATTCCATAACCTCATCTGGACTTATTTTCTGTAAGTCCTTCAGCCCTGCAAGCCCCAGCCATGAGCAGAGCCGCTTATAAGATTCTCAAGTATCTCACATAAAGTGTTGGTCATAGTTTAGTTTCTCAACAAGCTCTTACTTTACCATGCGGCATATAACACATCATACGTTTTTCATATCACATATGACCTATCTGAAAGAGGGATTGATTTTGGTTGTTCCCATAATATTTCTAAAGTTTTCGACAATGTAGACTAATTATTCGGACTACCTGTCAAGTTCTGTGCCCAAATTGCACTGTATTTCTTTCTTCTTCTGAATTTTTTTTTCTTTCTTTCCTAATGCCACTCTCCACAGAAATAGTTGCCCTTGGAGAAGCAGCCTCATTAATCTCTTTTGACCCTGCCAAACAATTTGAGACTTACCTCAACTCACAATCCTCTTGTATTGTTTGTTTGCAAGAAACGCGTCTTGGTGCTAAGCGCCAGAAACATGTTGATCAACTTTCCCAGATCAAGGGATGGAAGCTTTTGCTTTGCAATCCCCAAAGTGGGATAAGTGGAGTTGCAATCTTTTACCTTTCTGAGTTGAACAGCAAAGAATTCACCTATTTAGGAGGCCCCCAACACACCTGAGAGGAACGTGTTGCTGTTCTTGTTGTGGGACCAGTTGCAATTGTGAATGTTTACGCCCCAAGTTCATTTGCTGACGAGACTGGCACCTGTCATCCTTACAAGATGATTTTCCTTGAAGACATCACGCAAAATTGCTCACTGCTCCAACTACATGGGTTACTGTCATTGTTGCTGGAGATCTGAATAACGCACACACAGACCTTGATGTTGATCATTCCTTGCGTTTTACACTGAAAAAGTACAACGCTCCGTTTCCTGGCCTTCTAGCTGAAGAACGACAATGGCTCAACTTCTTAGCATCTGGCTATACTGACGCCTTCCAAAAGAGTTTCCCTTCTGCTCAGGGACTGACCTGGACCATCAGATCTGTCTCTTCGAGTGAATGGGTTCCTCTCTTGAGAATTGATTATTTCCTTGTGGGTGCAGACATTGACCCTTCACAGTACAGTGTTCAAGTTCACCATGAAATTCCTGCTGCTGACGGACTTCCTGTCAGCGACTACTACTGCATTGAGTTTCTATCAAACCTTGGAGACCTCCTCCCTGCTGTGCCAACAGAGCAAGAAACTGAAACAGCAGTCTCACCACTTGTCACCGCTCCCATTACGCCTGAGTTGGTCGTAACACCAGAAGCCCTCCTAGAGAGTTTCACACTCAGAAGTACAAGTTCTTGACAATCTGCGTGCCCTAAGCCACCTTCAGAACAATTATGTGTACAGGCCTTGACACCTCATTTGTCCTGAACACTTGCTGAAATCAGTACAAATGCGGACTCACTTTTCTTTCAAGAAACGGAGAACTTGCGTATGTTTTTGCCAACAAAACAGGGCACCAAATTACCCTCAACCTGTTCACGCCGCCTTCACTTGAAACGCTTGCACCAGGTCTCCCACTGTGGGCTGGCGCTTCTGCACCACTTCTGTTTGAGCTCCCTTCAACAGACCCATCTGAAACAATGAGTTCAGAACTCATTCTGACAGAACCCTACATTACTGAAGTTATTGACAAGCTTACTGCTGCGCAGAACATTGTTATGACACGAGCAAAGCAGAATCAAGAGCTTTTGCATCTTGCTTCCCTTGAAAAAGATAAATGTGAGACTACACCAAGGTCTCAGTGATAAAGTCTAGGGATTTTATTCACAAAAACAAGCGTACCTGTCATAAAACCGCAAGGATCAGGACCCCTATTATTATTCCTGGTTCTTTAGTTTCCAAGGCCTTATCAAAGTGTATTTGCGGCTAACCCCTCTTTATTATTGGGCCTGCTTTTACTACTTTCGTCTTAACAGTTTCCGGTGCGCCAGGGGTTTCTCAATATATTTTCTTTTTTGGTGACTAACGGAGACTGCCTGACTGCCTAGGGATGGGTTGCCTGACAGGCCGAACCCCAAGCCTGCCTAATTTATTATTTATTTTCGGCACTTGTACATACACGCATAGGGTTGGGGGGACTAAGAGCATTTGTGGTGGATGCTCCAAGTCAGGGGGGGTTGATTTGTCAATTTTCTCTCTCTCTGTTTTTGGGCCATTTCTCTTTTTCCTTTTTTCTTCAATCTGATTTCTGTCCTTTGGCACCAATACAGAGTCCCTTCAAATCGATCTGGCTTGCAAAGGTGAGGGTAGTGAGAGGTGGTACACACCCAGGTGAGTACATGGTCCCTTCGGGGCTCCTCTTAAGGGGCCATGGGTGGGGAATGCAGCTGGCCCCACCAGCAACTGTGTGACACTGCTGGCTCTGTGTTGGAGTGAGGATCACAGGAGCTTGCCCACGGCAGGGGCAACGGCGTGGCGAACCCTATATGACGAAGAACTTGAAAAATGGCAAACTGCTAAGAAACGCTACCGCCAACCCTCTTCAAAAACCATGATGGCTCCTGGCATCCACCTGAATTTGTCAGACAATACTCACGTTGCTCTGCACTACTCTCTAGCCCAGTGGTGTAGAGCGCTCCCTTTGATGGGAAAGGTGCAAAGTTTGAGACATGCTGGCAGTCACTAAGTGAATGACGCACTTGTGCTAAGTTCTGCACAATGACTAAGCCTTGCCCTCCTCACTTTTGGAAATGGATTAGGATGTTGTGCTTCAGTGGGTAGAAGTACAGAGTCCAGGTGTACACAGAGCTAACACAGAGCTGCTGCATAATCTACCATGATGAAAGGCCTCATGAAAGGGTATGAGATCATAGGGTTTTTTCTCCTTTCTTTATTGATGATTTTTACTTATTTTTTCAATTAGTAGTTTATCCTGTTTTTCCTGTTTTTACTGTTTTATCTTTTATTTATTTGTTTGTTTGTTGTCTCTGTGTGTGTCCTTTTCTTTTGTGAGTGACTGTCTTCCTCTTTGCACCAACCAGCTCTCCATCTCCTCCATTTTCCTTGGCGGCTGATGCCAAGAAATGCTCCATGATTTCCTGAGCTGTCTTCCTTGTTTGATGGCTCAGCCCCATTGTTTGGTGACTCACTCCTCTTCTCTCTTCTTTGTTGTTTTATTTATTGTTTTGTTCTTTTGTATATGTTTTCCCCTCTTTTCCTTCCTTCTTCCTTCACCCTGCTGATTCCAACCCTCTCCTATTTAAGCAGCCCACCCCCCATTCTTGTTGCCCCTTAGAACCTGTACCTGAAGTCTTCTTGCCTGCCCTTATTCCTTCTCTGACTGTGTGTATGAGCTGGGGGTGGCAGTCCCCTGGTGTGTGACAGGAGAATTGGTTCTCTTGGCCATTTATGGCAGTGTGTTGGGTTCAAGTCCCAGTGCACCTCACCATTCTGCATACTGTTTAGGCTGGTCTGGGGTAGGAGCTACTTGATGATGGAAGGTGAGATGGTAAAACCACAAAACAGTCTACTCTGAGTGAGTGAGTGGAAGGAGTGAATGAAGTGGAGGTGTGTGTTTGTGGATGGTCCTTCTCCCCAACTTGGAGAGAAAGAGAAAAAACTCTGTTGTGAATTATTGATACATAATGATGATATGCACACTGTAATAGTTGCTAGGCAAGCGTGACTGGCACAGGGTAAAACCTCTCCCATATTATCTGCTTGAGCAGAGGAGGAGGAAAACTGTTGACACCGGGTTTCTGTTCCACTTAATACTCGGAGTATTTGTCAACAGTGCATGCCAGCGCCCAGGTCTGCATTGGCAGTGGCTCGCTCTCCCATGGGCATTGTGAGAACAATAACTGACAGTCACAATAGGTTCAGGTCTGTCTTGTTCTTCTCGCTGCTAACCAGTCAGTTCCGCCTAACAAAAACGGTGGTAGTGCCTCACCAGTTCCTGTCAAAGCATTGCTTCAAATCCAGGTCTCTCAAGGTGTTATGAATGAGTTGGCTGGTCAGGTATTATGTGGTGGTATGGTCTCTCTGGTATTCCTCCCTGTCCCTGGTGATGGTTCCTTTGGCCTTTGGTGGGCCTGGTTCGCTGGATTCAGACCCTCTTCCTTTCATGCTAATACCTGTGGTTGTCTTTGGTGTCTTCCTTGTGTGTGGGAGTGGGTATTGACTTTCCTTGCTTCTAAGACAGGTTATTCTCTCTGGCCTGGTGGGGCAGTGGTCTGTCTCCTGGTAGGATGGAGCCGGAAGAGTCCCACTGTCTCCCACCCTGGTTGCACCCTCTTCCTTGGATTGAGTTGGAACACTCTCGTTGGAGTAAGACAGGTTGTGTCTGGTTCAGTTAAGTGGAAAACAGTTCTGATTTGGTTCAACAGGCACCTCTGCACACTAACTGTTCCTTGTGTCTGCCCTTTGTCTCTCCAACCTCCTCCAACTCAGGGTTTGACTTGTTGTTTATTTCTTTTGTTGTTTCTTTTGATGGGTTGTAGTGGCTTGTCACTCCCCTTACCGATTCTGTTGGTCTTACCAATTCAGTTGGTTCTGTCTCTGGTGTAACTTGGCTTTGGCCTTGTGCCCCAGATGAAACCCTTCTGTGTCTTGCACCAGAGGATTATGCTTTCTTTTGTGATTGCCTCTGTTTCATGCTTTGGTGTGAGAAACCCCTCTTTTGTGTTAGAGATTTATTTGTGTTTTTCTTGGGCTTTTTAAGACTCCAAATACACTTTCCTGTCTAGTGCCCCTAGACACCCTCCTTTTCGCCCCTTTTCATTAGTCAGGATTGGTATTTAGGTCCATGCTCTAGTTTCCACCTATAGCCTTAGGTGAGGAGTTAGAGAGCACAGTCTCACAGAGGACACTTTTAATAAATAACTCTGCACGAGATAGCTTGTGTACTATCATTCATAGGATGACAGAAGATTAAGGTTCTGTCCTGATGAGTGGATGAGTAATGAATAGAGGGGTGCCACATTCCTTCTTCTTAGGTGAGCGCTGCCACCATACTGTTATGTAGAAGTCACGATGTGTGAGTCCTAGTTTAAAGTTCAGTTGTAGTTCCCCGTACGCTAGACACTACCACCAGATTCGATACGAAGATTTCATACACTCACGCTGCTTCCGCAGTGACGCCTCTGTTAACAGAGTATGTCTGCAACCCCATGTCTTCCAGTCCTTGAGCTCTTGCCACTGATAGGCAAGCCTTTCGCTCATGTGTTTCACACAAGCATGGTGCACTGGATTCATGTTGATTGCAAATGGTCAGCATGGTATCCTCCTTGATCTTTGTCAGATTCAAGGCCCATCCTAACTCAAGTAGCAAACGTCTGTCCCAGCTTGCTTCTTGAACTGATTCTGTGAGGGCATTGGTTTCTGCCTCTGTTGAGGACAAAGCAACCGCACTTTGCTTCTTACTCAACCAATTGGCTGCGGCCCTGCCAGGAGGAAAACACTGCCAGAACGACTTCAACCTTCCTCCTCTTCGGCATAACTTGCATCTGCATAACCTTGCAATGCATCTGGGTCTATCAAATTGACGAAGTTTGTTGCTCATCATGCACAGAAGGATTATGCCCATGGTGGGCAAAGCCATGAACATGATGCCCATCAGAATACTTTTGATTGAACGAAGATGGTTGGAGTTGATGGAAGATGGCAACGTGCACGAAAGTAGCTGCTATGTCAGATGGTAAAGCTAGTGCGAGTTGTAGGGAGCAGGCCAAGACGCCATGATAGAGGGGAGGTCTGGTAACAGGCAACAGCGGAGAGAGGCGACACGAGATCGAACACCAGAAGCGCCGCCGACCCAGACGAGACGCAAGTGGGAGATCTGGTTGGGTTGTGCTCCAGGGTCTTCAACGTGATGTCGGGACCATGGCTCAATTGGAACGGAAGCTAGCTGAGTTACGCTGCAACTTAACATGCTGTTGGTTGAAGAACTGGATGGCGGGAAACGTCGACGTGATGCGAGGCAGCAATGCAATGCTCCTACACAACGTAGCTCGCTTCCGACTCCGCCAACTCGGCGGACGCGGGCGGACGCCGGGGGGGCACCGGCAATTTCGCTGTCAGGTATTTTTCTCTGTCTCTGTCCCAGTCGAAATGGACGACGGTTTTTTGCAGTGCAGGCAGACGCCACCGACAGGAAAAACAAAGCAAAAATCGAAAAAACTTGAAAGCAAAACCAAAAAAAATTGGGAAGACACCGGCAAGCGAATGGGGACAAACAATCGACAAAAGAGCGGTCGAGCGTTGAGATTGGAGCGATTGGAGCAATTCCCCGAAAACAAGAAGGAGCAGCCGGCAGACAGGGCCACAGAGGGCCTTGTCAGACAGCAACCCTCAGACAAACGGAGTTGCTTTCCTCCTTCTGTCTCTCGCCCTGTCCACCACCAACTTCGCGCAGGCTGAGAAGCAGACGCGTGCAACCGAACCCAAGCCAACGTTCTCTTTTTCCCCTTAAATTTCTTTATTTTCGTTTTTTTTTTCTTTTTTTTTTTTTCTTCTTGGAACAGATTCTCGCAGTCGCGCGTCCCTCTCCCCGCGGTCGTTGGCCGCCCGCCGCTGATGACCGATCAGGCGGGTGACCTCGACTGTCTTGTCGACGACGCTTTCCGCGCAACTGAGGCAAGTGTGTGTGTGTGTGTGTGACTGTGTGACTGTGTGTGACTGTGTGTATGTGTGTCTGGTGCCGACTTGCGTGGACAACGAGAAGAGGAACGCCCTTCGTGACTGCAAATCGCTCCACACACACACACACACTTACCCTCCGCCCCCTCAAACTCACAGCGAATGATTTATGAGGACGGCCGCATCATCGAACTCGAAGGCGATGAAGTCGACGGCGATGAATTTGACGACGTCGACGGCGATGAAGTTGATGACGACGTCGACGTCGACGGCGAATCCGATGCAAGCGCTGCGCCCTCCCTCGCAATCAAAGTTGAAGGTACCACCTTTGAAAATCAATCGCCGAATTCCGTCGCAGTTCCGTTCCCCAACCCGTGCTCTGGCTCCTACTTGAAAGTAGAAGTGCGAGGGGTCTACTCTCATTACTTCGACTGCCAAACCGGGCTCTATATCTTCATGCTCGCTGAGGGAACTAGTTTAGAGACATACTATGCGGCGCCCGGTACCAAGATGCTGGAGGTGAAGTGGTGTTTGGGAGATGATGCGGCCCGTAGTGATGATGGTGGAGGCGGTGGCGGAGGCGGAGGTGAGGAAGGAGGAAGCAACGGGCCTCAAAGCGGTCACAACCCCGGCAACGGCTATTACCGCCCTCATGTGGATGCAGGCGCCAGCGGCGCCGGCCCGAGTATTCCGTTTGGTGACGATGGCGCCAACCACAGCCGCTTTCACGGCGGCGGAAGTGCCAGCTACAACTGCGGACATGTCTCTGAGTATTCACTGGGGCTCATTGAGGGTCCAAAAGTCGAAGGAGCCGAGACTTCGCCCGTCGTGTCTGGAGACTCTTCAGATGACGACGACGACTGGGTCGCCCTTTACTCTGACACGCAGCCGGCACTGTCGCCAAGGTCCGATACGTCGTCAACCGAGTGGGAGTCTGTTCCGTTGCGCCCAGTGGATTCGCACGAGGAAACCGCGCCCAACCTCCCAGTGACAGATGGCTCAAGCATTGAGGAACACCCAGCGTCTGCGGAGGTTACCACAACCGAAGCAGCAGTGCCCCAACAAACACAATCAAGCGAAGGTGGAACCAGCGACGTCGCAGAAACGCGGAAAGTCAAAGCCGCCATGCTTGCTGATTGGCTTTACGATTCTAACTGCGAGTCCGGGGAGAACTTTTCCGATTCAGAGTCTAGATCTAGCAAGTCATCACCCTCGGCTTCAGCATCTCCACAGGGTGCAGACCTCGGTGCGATTGCGGTGGAAATTCCACCAGCAATGGAGGAGAGCAATACAAGGGCTGAACCCACAGTCTCGCTTGGATCTGACATTATCAAAATTCCACCAAAAGGGGTGGTGGCGGCGACGGAACAACGACAAGTTTCCACCTCAGTGAGCGACGCTGATTCAATGCGGCCGCCGAAGGAAGCACAAGCTGCGGAGTTCAACATCCACTCTGACCTGAGGCACGAGACCAGTGCTTTGCGGCTCCACACCGAAGACCCCGTCCTGGCCAAGCCGGAACAGGCCCGTCAGTCGTCCTTCAACAACCTCCACCAGCCTCGCGCCGTTCCACACGGCCTCGGCCTCGGTCTTGTCATCACGGACGATGACCTCTGCGTCGCGTCCCATCTGAGCTCCGCCGTATACGAGGTCGATCCCAAAACTTTCCTCGAAAGCGAAAAATGGTCGTGGTCAGCCAAGCTGCAACAAGTGCGCTGCGGAGACCGCTCGATGGACTCGCCGCTCTCGCCGTACGTCCTGGCCGTCACGTCCACATCGGGCCGCTGCTGCGATGAGCGCGGCCACGAACGCGAGGAGCGCACCGTTTGGGTCGCTTTCCGCGGGACCGACAACACCAAGGACGTGCTGACCGACGCAAAGATCATCCCGGGCAAGATGAACATCGGTTACGTCCACAGCGGGTTCCTCGACAGAATCAAGGCGCTGGGCAAGCAGATAGAGTCCCTCTACGAGTGGGCGTCCGCCCAGAACAGCAATCTCAAGCCCAGCGAGCCGATCGTTCGCGTGATCTTTACGGGCCACAGCCTCGGCGGGGCAATGGCGCAGGTCGCGTTGCTCCATGTGTGGGCGGAACGCGATTTGAACGCCTGCAGGCACGAGCACGTCGGAGCGATCGCGTTCGGCAGCCCATTGGTGGGAAACAGACGCATGTTCGGCAAGTTGCGGGAGCTGGCCCTGAATGATCGCATCCTCAACGTCGTGCACACGGATGACATTCTCCCGATCCTCCTGAATTACGCAATGTCGACTACCGTCATTCTAAAAAGCGCCACCGGTCTGGTAGAAAATGCTTCAAGCATCCTGGATGTGATTCGCATGCTTGTTGGTGCGAACAAACTTGCTGCAAAAGGGTTGAACGCTGCGGATGAAGCGTTAAAGTCCTTCGTACCCAGATTAACCGCGATTATGGGAGCGCTTCAGAAAGCTGGGAGCAGGCACTTGGAGTACCTCCCTTTGGGACGGCTGCTGGTCATGGAAAAGAGCCCAGTCAATGGATCGCACCAGTGCCGGCTGATGGAAAAGCCCGACGAGGTCAGGAGGTTTGCAGCAAGAATGTGGCAACCGGACGAAACGACGTTTCAAGGCGGCATCAGCGCGTACGGCATGCTCCATTACATGACGAGCATCCTCACATGCAGCCACCTGCCCTTGCCCGGGAGAAATCCGACTGGGGGGCACGCACCGGTCGACATAATGCGGGCCGCAACGACCGACTTGGAGGGCGACTTTCTGCAGCCTGTCGTCTATGGTTCGTCGATGCGCCTCGCACCGGGACAGGTCAAACTCGTCGTGCGCGGAGCCAACCTGCACTTTCTGAACACGGCGCACCCGCGGTTTGTCATCCTCGCCCTCGACGCTGTCAAGACCGTTGCGAAAGTCGATGCGGAGGTGGCCACTACTGGCAACGAGCTGACGCTGCGCGTTAAAGGAGATGCAGCGTCGATACTCTCGCGTTCCAACTTTCGGACCGTGCGCATTCACCTGCGCAAGTACTTTGACGTGACGGCCGACCGCGCTGGTGGCGACATCGAGGACGCGCTGGCGTCCGCGTCGTACGTCGCAGTCAACTTGCGTATGCAGGACCGCGCGCAGTGCGACGGGAGTGGTGATGCACGGCTGGGCCGGCAGCCCGCCGCAGACGATCTCGCCGGGGGCGAGCCGTCGCTCGAGATGTTCGAGGCCGCCCTGCAGCGCCTCTGCGTGGACCTATTCGTCCAGCTCCAGGCCACCGCCGAAGCCGGTTCTCCCGCGTCGCGGGTGAACGCGGTCGTAGCGCGGTCCGCGGCGGCGCGGTCACTCGCAGAGCTGTGCGATGGGCCGCAGCCGCCGCGTCCTGGGGAGTTTGCCACGGCGCTGCGAGATGCCCTGACCACGTACGCGCAGGAAATGGTCGTAGGCAAGCCGGCCGTTTTGTTACGGGAAGATGTTGTTGGAAAGCTGCGTGGACGCCTTGAACCTGTCTTTAAAAGGGCCGTTGAGGATTTACGCGGAAAAGTCCCACTTGACGTTGACCGTACTCAGCATTCACCTCAAGGCATTCAGAGATCGAATGATCGGTTCAATTTAGTGCGTCGCATTGGAAGTCTATTTTTCACGGACGTTGCAAAGTCTATGCGAGATGAGCTTGGAGATTGCCTTCTTGAGCCGTACAGTTCCAACCTCATGACGTCTCTATACTTTATGTGTCCGAAGCAAGTCCTCTATGCTTGCTTGCACAAGCCACGAGATATGGAGAGACTTGCTCGTGACTTGGTGATCGCTGGAAACCTAGGAGACGTAGCAGACTGTGACAAGCCTTGCCCCGAGCGGCTAACGATTGGCAGAGCCACGACAAACTTTGCGGTTTTCGAAAGCAGAAGGTTTGAGGATGTTACCGTATCTCTTCTTCAGAGCTCCCAGCTTCGGACACTGCAATTCCTGCGAAAAGCAATGTGCCTCTCCACAGTCCGAAGGCTGCTTGACGCTATCTACTTGAACTTTGTCGGCGAGGGCCGGGTCGGCAAAAGCACGCTCCTCCAAGCCATGTTTGGCCTCAACATTCGCGCCGGCCGGGGCGCTGCAAACCAAACCACGCCCATGTCCTCCTTTTCTCTGTCGATGGGCGGCGCTGGCCCGCCTATCACCGTCTTCGATTGCCCAGGCACGACCGACATGGACGTGATCGCGGCGTCGATGTTCTCAAAGACCATGCAGCTCCCCAGTATGACGGTCATCGTGTGGCAGCTGGAGCGCGGGCGGCGAGAGGCGATCCAAGTCTGCAAGACGTTTGCTAGTCGACCCTTTTGCGTCGTCGTGCCGCACCTCGACCAGCAGGAGGTGCCCGAGGATCCGGAGGAGGCAGAGCGGCGGATCGCGGCATTGCGCGCGGAGGCTGCGACAAGTTTGGGGGTGGACGAGCGGAGGGTGCACTTGTTTTGGAACGAGCACGCGAAGCGGCACGCACAGCCGCTCGTGGCGGACTGGATCATGAGGCAGCCGGCTTTTGCGAGCCGCACGGTCGAGTCGGTGAGGAGGTTTTTGTTTGAGCAGATGATGGAGCAGCTGCCGCGGCTCAGGGAGTTTGAGGCCGAAGTAAGGACGCAGTTGGGCATCCTCCGTTAGCATTGGCTCTCTCTTTGCGAGGACGCTTTCTTTTCTCATAACATTCACTCTATGCGAGTATACGCACCTGTTTTTTTTTTTTTTTCTCGAGTTTACGTATCCGTTTTTTTCTTTTTTGTTTTTTTTGTTTTGAGCATTCACTCTCTTTTGCGAGGGCGCTTTCTTTTCTCATATTCACTGTATGCGAGTATACGCACTGGTTTTTTTTTTTCCTCCGTTTTGTTCTTGAGTGTACACGCATCCGTTTTTCTTTTTTGTATTTTTTTTTTGTTTTTTTGTTTTGAGCATTGACTCTCTTTTGCGAGGGCGCTTTCTTTTCTCTTATTCACTCTATGCGAGTATTCGCAGCGGTTTTTTTTTTTCCTCCTTTTTTTCCCTAGTGTATAGGCATCTGTTTTTTTTCTTTCTGTTTCTACTTCGAGTATTCGCATCCGTTTTTTTCCTTTTTTTTTCATATTCGGAGTGACATACTGTTTTAAATTCTAATTGCAAACCCGAGACCGAAAGCATCAAAAGAACAAAACTTGTCGCCCTCCTCCTCCTTCCTCTCTCGCATGCCTGTTTCAAGGGGAAGCCAATTTGACCTCGCCTTCAAACTGTAGAGTCCATGCAGGCCTTGGAAGTTTCAAAGACTGCCCAACGCCAGGTGATGATTGGCTACTTTTATTTCTCAATAAAATGAGAAAGAAATGGAAAAGGACAAAAAAAAATTTTGTGAAAGACACGATCTTCACAGGCTTTTGCCGAGCACACATCCCAGAACCAAACAGATAGTTGGATAAAGATAGAACATATAAAATGTTTAAAGGTTTCATGGATTTGTCACAACTGAAAAGGGACTCCTAGTTCGCTGTGAAGGCGGTGAGGCATCAAAGTGGACCAGGCTGCTTGAAGATGGCAGGGTGTTCTCCTTATCATCTGGAAAGAGAGAGAAATCTGCAGCTTTAGCTTTCATCTTGCTGAAGCTCCGAGGAGTTGGGATTGGCATTTCGTATGGGTCTGTGCGAATAGATTTTGTTTGTTTTTTCTCCTGCCGATGGCTTAAATCTTTTCGGCAGGCAGGATTGTTCCATGATACGGCAGAAATGACGACGATCTTGATGCTGGATGATGATGCTGACAGGATCACAGCAATGGCTGCGATTGAAGTCGGGGCGGGTCGCAGTATTTGAGAGCACGCCTTGTCAAATTTCTTGCACGTTTTTTCAATGTTTCATTTTTTTTTCTCCAGCAAGCTCTTCTTTTAGACTTTTTGCTATGCGTTGCGTTGGGGACGCAAAAAGTTGGGGCAACTTCCAAGGCCTGGAGTCCATGGCTGCCTGCTGAAATGGGCGTGCCCTGTTCATGTGCGACTGCATGGATGAAGGATGCTTCTCTGATGCACTCTGTCATTGCAATCAACGGGAATGAATGCAAAGAGGAAGAATTACACCAGACTGGGGTTGCAGTAGGGCAGCAAGGTTTCTTGGGTCAACAGAACTGAGACAATGACAGTTCCAATATGAGATTCCCAAGTACTGTGCGCTCCCAAAATTGGGCCAATGTTTCAAGGTTGGGCTGCTGAATGCAAGTACAGCTGCAATAGTAAAGATATGCCTGTGAGATTTGCAGGGCCAACAACCCTGTATATGAAGAAGATGTACACAAAATTTCATTTGTTTATCATCGCAATTACACGATCTGTGCACTTGCAATTATCAGTGATCCATTGGCCCAATTTTGTGGATGCATCATGGGAAAAAATACAAATCAGGTGATTTCACCATCCCATGACCATTTTCCCACGCAATTTTTCCACCAAACAAGAGAATATATACAGAAAGGAAGATGGGGAATGGTTGAAAGCGCTCCCACTTGCTTCTGTGTCATCTCCCAATCAATGAAAGCTCTGCCACTCACAAAAAAAAATTATGTAATCAATCTCATTGACCAAGGTCTTTCTGGTCACGAAATTGCATCCAGACTGAACGCAGGACGTCGCACTGTTGATTGAATCTGAAACAGCAAGCGTCCAGAGGCACCTATCAAACCAGCAGGCCGCCCAAGCTGGCTCTCATCCCCCAAAAAGCGGTTGTACATGAGAAAAATCAACTCTGGCAAGGCAAAAAAATGCAGCCCATCTTGCCAAATTCACCACACAACTACTGAAGACACTGTTTCACCTGAAACAGTGCACTGCCTGCTTCGGGAAGCAGGTCTGAGAGGACTTTGGAGAAAAAAACAGCCAGCCTTATCTCCCAGACACAAGAAAGCTCACTTGGACTTCACTCGAAAATTTGAAAACTGGACTGTAGAGGATTTTAAGCTTGTCATCTGGTCTGATGAGACTAAAATCAACACGAAAGGCTCAGATGGCATGGCTTACGCTTGGAGAATCCCAGGAAAACCATTGCAAGAGCGACACGCACAACCCACCAAGAAGTTAAGTGGCGGTTCCCAGATGGTTTGGGGTACTATGACCTGGACTAGAGTGCTGCAAATGGCATTTGTCGAAGGGATAATGGTCTCGGAACAATATGTGACAATTCTGGAAAATTCTCTTAGCCCCAGTCTGGATGGAATGCAGGAATCCCTTTCAGCAAGACATCAACCCCAAGCACGCTTCAAAATACACCAAGGGATGGCTGGAAGAGCAAGGGTTTCATTGTGTTGAGTGGCCAGATCAATCTCCAGACCTGAATCACTGTGGAGAGCTTTCAAACGGCTCATGGCTAAGGGCCCCACTTAGTGTCATTGCATTGATATTCAGAAAACTCACTCACCTCTTGTCCAAATCAATAGTCTTTGTGAACTCGCTGAAATGGCTGCCTGAATCAACTGGGACACTGGCACAGTGTATATCAGGAACATATACCTCAACAGCATATTTTATGTGCCAATCTACATGGAACAGTTCATTACCACTGCACTGACTGCTGGAGTTGAACAGCCACCTAAATCAAAACAGTTGTCAGGAAAGTGCGATCTTCTGGGAGGCCACTGCATCCTCCTTTGTCAGATTGACTGACACATCATCCACACAGCAAGCTAAGTCAATAATATTTGTTTTTTGGTGATTCTGGCAAAACTTCTTCTGCCATTGCCTTGTTTAATCTTGTTACAAACTCTGCAAAATGGGAGCAATCAAAAACCATCCTTGATATGCAGCTGGAATATCACCATAACAGAATCTTCTTTCACAAGAAAGCTTATATCAAGGAGTTCCTTCAGCGCCATGCCAACCTTATCAACAACCGCACTGCAGTAACTGCCCATCCCAGTAGTCTCAATCTTCAACCACGTAGGATCGACAAAGCAGCTGCAGATCAGAGATTGTACCAGGCAATCGTTGGCAGCATCAACTACCTTGCAAGACACACTTGACCAGACCTTGCCCCAGCCGTTTCATATCTTGGTAGTTTCAGCAAGTGTCAGGAACAGGGCAGGACAGGACAAGGCAGACAAGGAACTGAGAGGAGTGATGATTGTATTGGAAACAATAATTCACTTGAGGGATGGGACAGGTCCCCCATCCCCCTTTTATACCTTTTGAGAGTGTTCCTTGTCAAGACTCAAAGAAAGTTCCAGAAAGAGCAATTAGTAATACAATGATACCAATGATACCAATGACAACAAGACAAGTCAGGAAAGCAAAGAAGGTTCCAGAAGGTTCCACAAGGTTCCATGAAGGAATGTTCTAGAAGGTTCCAGAAGGTTCCAGAAGGTTCCATGAAGGAATGTTCTAGAAGGTTCCAGAGGTTTCCAGAGGGTGATTCATAACATCATCTCCCCCTTTTAGGCCTCTTCTGCAACTTGGTGGGGTACCTGGTCTTGAACTCGAGCAGAAGGTCTTGGCAGTGAGTGAGGTTTGACTCAGGTTCCCAGGTGTTGTCAGCATCTGAGTAACCTTTCCACTTAACAAGGAACTTGAGTGTTCTTCCAAACCACTTGGCATCCAAGATTTGTTCAACCTCAAATTCCTCTTCACCTTCTACCTCAACTGGAGGAGGAGGAGGAACAACTCTGCCTGGAATGGAATTGGCCACAAACTTCTCTAAAAGGCTGACATGGAAAACTGGGTGGATCTTCATGGATGCAGGGAGATCCAGCTTGAAGGTGACTGGATTGATTTGCTCCAAGATCTTGAAAGGACCCAACTTGAGGTTGTCTAGCTTGGGACTTGGTCTTTTGGTCTGCAAGTTCTTCCTCAGAAGCCAAACTTGCTGACCCACAGCAAGGTCATGGTCCATTCTGTGAGTGTTGGCAAATCTTGAGGCATCTTCTTGGGCTTGCTTCAGGGTGGAGTCCAGGAAGGTGCTGATGATCTTGAGCTTATGCAAGTGTGAAGCCGCAGCAGGAGCTTGGACATTGGATAGGGTCTCTTGTCCCAGAAGATCTCCTCTTGGATTGAAGCCATAGGTTGCAAAGAAAGGAGATAGCTGGGTGCTTGAGTGGAGAGAATTGTTGAGAGCAAATTCTGCCAGTGGAAGGAGGGTGGGCCAATCATCCTGTTGATAGCTGACATAGCACCTCAAATACAGCTCCAGAGTCTGGTTTGTTCTTTCTGTTTGTCCATCAGTCTGAGGGTGATAAGCAGTTGACAGTTGAGACTTGATTCCAAGGGCTGCTGTGAGTGCTTTCCAAAATTGAGATCTGAACTGTGGTCCTCTGTCACTGACGATTGACTGAGGCAGCCCATGGAGCCTGAATATGTGCTGCAAAAACAGGTCTGCTGTTCCTTGTGCATCTATATTCTCAGTGCAGGGGATGAAATGGGCCAACTTTGTCCTTCTGCAGATGACAACAAGGATAGAGTCAAATCCATGGGATGGGGGCAGTTTCACAATGAAGTCCATGGATATTGATGACCAAGGGCTGATGGCAATTGGGAGGGGCTCCAGAAGTCCATAGGGCTTGTGTCTGCTGGATTTGTTTCTTTGACAGGTTTCACAGCTGCTGACATAGTTCTTGATGTACTTCCTCATGCCTGGCCAGTAGAAGTCTCTGGAAACAAGCTCATATGTCTTGTGCTCTCCTGGGTGTCCAGCTGTTGCTGCATCATGCCTTGTCTTGAGTATCTCAAGTTTTTCCTCTTCTTGGCTGATTTGAATCTTGTGAGGCTTGGGGTCCTTGGAAATAGCAATGGCCCACACACTGTCAGGAAGCAATGAAAGGTGTGTCTTGGATGGTGGGGTGAAACCATCTCCCCCTTCAGGTGCAAGGTCTGTTCTTCTTGACAGGGCATCAGCCACAGTGTTAAGGTGGCCAGGAGAATAGCACAGCTTAAAGTCATACTCAGAGAGCAGTTCAGCCCACCTGGCATGCCTCTGCTTGAGCAACCTCCTTGCCCTGAAGAAGGTGAGGTTCTTGTGATCCGAATAGACAGAGATGTTTTTAGAACCAGCCAAGTAGTGTCTCCAGAATTTGAATGCTTCCACAATTGCAAGCAACTCCTTGTCATGGACTGTGTAGTTACACTCAGCACTGTTCAGCTTCCTGGAGTAATATGCCACTGGATGCAGAGGAGCAGAGGGGTCCTGAGAGCTTGGCTGGGACAGAACAGCGCCAAGGGCATAGTCTGAGGCATCAGTTTCCAAGGTGAAGGGAAGCAAGGGATCCACATGCTTAAGGAGTGGTGCACTTGTGGTTGCTGTCTTAAGAGCTAGCCAGGCTTGCTCTGCTGCTGGGGTCCATTCAAACTTGGTGGTCTTCTTGGTGAGATCAGTGAGAGGCTTGGCTATGGCAGAATAGTTGGCAATGAAGGTTCTGTAGAAGTTGCAAAATCCAAGGAAGCTTTGTACATCCTTGATGGAATTTGGAGCCTTCCATTCAAGAATAGTTTGGATCTTGTCTGGTGCCATGGAGATCCCTTTGTCAGACACAATGAACCCCAAAAACTCAATGGAGGTCTTGTGGAATTCACACTTCTCCAGCTTTGCATAGAGGTGATGCTGTCTGAGTCTCTCCAAGACAGTCTTGACATGTCCCATATGGCTTGCAGTGTCAGATGAAAATACCAGGATATCATCCAGGTAGACAATGACAAAAAGGTCCAGAATATCCCTGAAGATGTCATTCATCATGCCTTGGAAAATAGCTGGAGCATTGGTAAGTCCAAAGGGCATGACCAAGTACTCAAAGTGACCGTATTTGCATCTGAAGGCAGTCTTCCATTGATCCTGGGGCTTAATTCTGACCAAATTGTAGGCACCTCTGAGGTCAATCTTGGAAAATATCCTTGCATGGCTCAGTTTGTCCAGTAATTCAGAGATGAGAGGCAGTGGATAGCGGTTCTTGACTGTCATCTCATTGAGATCTCTGTAGTCCACACAGGGTCTCAGTCCCCCATCCTTCTTCTTGACAAAAAAGATGGGAGCTCCAGCTGGTGACTTGGAAGGTTGGATGAATCCCTTGTTCAGCATTTCTTCAATGTATTCTTGGAGGGCCTTGGCTTCTGGTGGAGAGAGGTGGTACAGTGGCTTGAAAGGTGGGCTGCAAGTTTCATCCTTGAGTGGGATTTCACAGTCATAAGGCCTCTGAGCTGGTAGCAGGTCTGCCTTGGTCTTGGAAAACACATCAGCATAAGGGAGATATTCTTTTGGTAGCTTGGATGCCAGCAAAAGGTCTGATGGGTCCAGGTTGTCGTGCTCCTCAGCAGTGGGGCTTGAATTCTTGACTGGGAACTGTGATTCTTGAATCTTTGACTGAGAGTTCTGTTCTTGGCAAAGACTGTGAGCTGTGGAACTTGAATCTTGAATGTGGACTGTGAACTGTGGTACTTGAATCTTTGACTGTGGGTTCTGTGAACAAGAGTCATGGCCATGACTGTGAGCTCTATGAGCTCTACTTGAATCTTGACTGTGAACTGTGAACTGTGGAACTTGAGTCTTGGCTGGCTGTGAATCTTGAATCAAGGGCTTGAGAGCATGAGACTTGGGGGCTTGACTTGAGTTTTGGGTGACTGTTCCAATTGGTGGAGGTTGGACTTGACCAGTGACCCAATCAATGGCAGGGTTCTGGGCTTGCAGCCATGGTAATCCCAGGATGACAGAGAATGTGGGTGAGCCAAGATCCAATACTTCCAGATTGACCATGGATGGTGGAAAGTCTTGGATGTGGAGGTTTAGCTTGGTTTCATGGCTGATTTCCTTGAACAGAGCATGATTGGCAAAGTGGACCTTGAGGGGTGCGGATTTCTTGATCGTAGGAATGGCACAAGACTTGGCAAGGGTGGCATCAATGATGTTGCAGGATGATCCAGAGTCGATAAGGGCCTTGGTTGTGATGGTTGACTTGGGTGAGAGTTGAATCTTGACATCCATGGTGAGTTGGTGGGGCTTGGAATCTGAGGTGTTTGTGGTGCTGGTGGTGGTGATGAAACAGGGGCAGCTTGGAGGAGGCTCCAGGGAATTGCCCCTCAGTGAGCCTGGACCTGGGAGTTTGGGTGCTTCTTCCTTGGGCAGTCCTTGACAGCATGCTCCTTGGAGCCACAGTAAAAACACAGTCCCTGCTGGGCCCTCCTTGTTTTCTCCTCTTGGCTCAGAGGACCCTTAGGAAGTGTCTCAACTGCATCCACTTGCATGGGTTCAGGAACTGTGAGAGCTTGAGGAACTGGGGTAGGTCTTGATGGAGTTCCTACTTGTCTTTGCTTCAGCCTCTTGGAGTAGAGTCTGTTGTCAATCTTGATGGCAAGGAGAATGTACTCTTCCAAGGTCTCAGGGATGTGCAGAGACTGGGAGAGCATGTCTTGGATAGACTCATGGAGACCATCATGGTACAGCTCCATCAGAGCTGCATCATTGTATCCAGAGTCTCTGGCTAGTTGCTTGAATTGGTTGGTGTAGGCCACACAAGATTGCTTTCCTTGCTTGATATGCTTGAGCTTGGATCTTGCTGTCCAAGATGCGTAGGGGTCACCAAAGGTAGCTTCCAGCCCCTCCCAGAGCTCTTGCAGGGTGGTGGGTGTGCTTGGGAGAGATCTGTACCATGATTGAGCTTGACCAGACAGGAGGGTGCTTGTGAAAAGAACCTTGACTTGCTCACTGGGAAATCTTGAAGGTTGGAGAAGGATGACATTCTCCACAGTGGCCATGAAGTTCCTAAGGTCTTTGGCCAGCCCAGTGAACTTGTCAGGGCTAGGAACCTTGGGCTCTCTTGCTTGGTTGGCTTGAGGCAGGGGAAGAGCTTGATGTTCTTGTTGGTGAAGTTGTTGTTGAAGCTGGTGCTGCTGGTGAAGGACTTGTTCTTGAAGTTGGTGTGTCTGTCTTGAGAGGGCTTGTAATTGGTCCATCAAGGCTTGGAAGGCAGTTGCATCAGGGAAGGTGTTGTTTGGGTCAGACATGATGGCAGAGAGTAGTGGGAGAGGGTGAAGTGAATTATGATGTCAGGAACAGGACAGGACAGGACAAGGCAGACAAGGAACTGAGAGGAGTGATGATTGTATTGGAAACAATAATTCACTTGAGGGATGGGACAGGTCCCCCATCCCCCTTTTATACCTTTTGAGAGTGTTCCTTGTCAAGACTCAAAGAAAGTTCCAGAAAGAGCAATTAGTAATACAATGATACCAATGATACCAATGACAACAAGACAAGTCAGGAAAGCAAAGAAGGTTCCAGAAGGTTCCACAAGGTTCCATGAAGGAATGTTCTAGAAGGTTCCAGAAGGTTCCAGAAGGTTCCATGAAGGAATGTTCTAGAAGGTTCCAGAGGTTTCCAGAGGGTGATTCATAACAGCAAGGTTCCCAGCAAGCAACACATGAAGATCCTTATTCAGGTTCTCGAATATCTCAACAGTTGTGAGTTGGTTTAGTTTACTCTATTCTCGCAACTGCACAGATATAGCTGGTTACTCTCTTGGATTAGACAAACTTCTCGCCTTTTTATGAGAACTGCACTCTGGAATAGGCTTCCTGCACCGAGTTTGATCAAATAGTCGGTCCCCATCAAAATCTCGTTCCTCCATCACGCCATGTTAGCTTTTTTGCCTGCCTTGCGAAGCCTCATGCATACGCGCGAGGCCGAAACGTTCAAGGTGGATCCCCTGGCCTTACTCGCCCCAAAGTATCATCACCGTTCATAGAAACCTCCCCCTCCCCCGACAGACCGAGCATCACCATCTCAGTGGGCATATGCAACCAGGAAAAGTGAAGACCGTATGTTTTATCCCCGATACTCCAAAGGAGTGCAGAGGAAGAAACTGATGTATGGAGATACTTCAATTACAGACAGCTTGTCTGACGACATCTAATCTCCATCAGTTCCAAACGTAGTATCCAAACGTCGGCAAGCCAAGAACAAAAAGACCACGGACGCCATTCCTGCAGCCGTCACAGCTGAATCTGCAGTTGCTGCCGCAGAAAGAGCTGCTGCGCAGGCAGCTTCTGCATCAATTGTCACATCCCTGATACGACCGCCTGCAGATTTTTGCAGACCGATGCGCTTTAGTTCCATTCTTAAGGTTAGTTCTCTTGAACGCTGCTCTTTCCAGTTTGTTCGAGTGAAAAGCGAGCGGGACCTGACACGTTTCTTGGACTTTTGTCATCCAGCTCCTCGGCGTCCAAAGTTCAACGGCCGCCTTGGTTGCGGGTGTGGTCCTGACTACTTGCGCAAGGGAGTTACCCGGCTGTCTTTGACATCACGGTCGAGATTGATCTGGTGTCGACGAGCAAGGCGCGGGATCGTTGAGTCTTTCGCAAACATCGGCCATCCATAGCGGAGCGGCGACGCCAGTGGGCCAACTGCTGAAACGAGTCCATCGTCGACCGGTCCCGAGTCATCATCCCACTTACATCATCTCCGACAACGACGCGGAACTTGCACGCCTGCACAAGCAAGAGGGCAAAGTTTCCGTCCTGCATGGCCTGGGTGCGTTGTTGTGTATAACTGGTCGGGGAACTTTTTTCAGGTCCTCAGGGCGGTTGGCAGGCGAGGCAGAGCGAGGTTGCGAAAGACCCGACACGTCTTCCAACGCGAGCTGGTTCTTCCGAGAGGATTGAGAAAACACGTTTCTCCCAGTCCTGGTCGGTAATCGAGTCGTTTGAAGTAAATGTTTCCGTCTTCATCGAGTCTTTCCAGAACGCGGACAGTCTCGCGAGGCATCACCGAAGCGCAAACGGCACGCCTGCGGCATGGACAAGGAGGAAATTTCTAGCCGTCCGACCGCCTTTCCTGAGTTGCCGCCGACGTCGACGCCGACGCCGACGACGGGCCCCTCCTACCCAAAATGGTCGTCGGGACGCCCAAGATTTCCTGTGTCAGTCGAGTGAACCCAGCGGCGCCGTACAAGGCGCTTTTTCGGCCCCTTCGGCGAGCAGAAACGCAGACAGCGACCACGCGGGATCGTACGGTGACGGGACCGTCAGGAAGTGGAGGTCGTGGTCTATCCGTTCGGGGGTCAGATCGTCGTTGCCGTCGTCGACGCATCCTCCGCCTCCCCGTCGCCATCATCACCGCCACTGCCGCGTAAAGCGGCCATCGCGGGTCGCGGAAGTCCAGGATCCGGCGGGTCCGGTCGTGCAGCAGCGTCGCCGGGAACGCAGCGAACGTCGAAGCCGGAAGTTCAAAGACCTCGGCCGCCTGGGTAAGCAGCAGGGCAGGAGGAAAAGCAAGATGGTCAGAATAATAATCGTTTTGGCGTTCTGTAACGAGATACGATGAATGCGTCACAAAGGATCTTGGGCTCGCTGGAAATGATGTGAGAAACTCAGCCACCCAATTCCCTTCTTTCGCTCCTTCATTCATTCAGCCATTCATTTGACGATCGTCTCCAGCAACGATTACCTCACTCCTGCCCGCAGCAACTGATGCTCTGGACTCGGCGACCACGCGGATGCTCAGAACGCCGATGACGATCGCCTCTGCAACACCCACCGCCGCTGCCACCGCAACAACTACCACAAAATGCTTGACTTTGACGTACGCTCGTTGCAGTCCCAGTGGGCCGCCGCCTCGTTTCTCCCTAAACTGATCCCCTCTGCCGATCCCAGGCCATGATCAGCTACTGCTGGGCGAACAAGCACATCGTCCTCAGCGTCGCTGACGACCTCGAGAGGAGTGGCTTTAAGTTCTGGCTTGACAGGACTAACATGGGAGTCGCACTGAACGAGTCCATCATCGATGGCATCCTCAGGTCCCGCGTCATCGTCCCATTCATATGGGAGGACTACGTCGACTCGCACGTCTGCAAGCAGGAAGTCAAGTTTGCCAACGAGCACCGAAAGCCGTTCCTCCCCGTTCGCCTCGAAAAGACTCCGAAGGTGGAGACCAGCGTTGCCGCCTTTGTCACTGCGGGCCAAATTTGTAAGCATTACACCAAAGCAAATCAAAGATGTTGACCGCGCTCGTGACCTTCCCCCCTCCTCACTCCTTCCCCAACTCCCTTCCTTGACGCTAATTAGATATTGACCTCGATCGCAATGTGTGGGCAAATGACGTGAGGAGAGGAGACGCGCTCGGGCGGATTCGAGATATGCTGACACAAGCCCGCGGCACCCCTTCTTCCACCGTACCGGTCGACCCAACCGCCTCCCCTCAATTCCACGCTACGAGCCCCACGCCGCCTGCAGTGGATCCGATCGTCAGGCAGCTGACAAAAAGCGGCGCCGGCGGCGACCCGGCAGCCCAGTTCATGCTGGCGATGCGCCACCAGTTTGCCGTCGGCACGGCCGCGGACCTCTCCCGCGCCGCCTTCTGGATCGAAATGGCCGCAAACAACACGCAGGCGCTGTACTACTCCGTCCTCCACTACGCCGTCATGCTCGCGCTGGGCGAAGGCTTCCCGCGGAGCGTTGCCGAGGCGGACCGGCTGAATCTTGGCGGGCAGCCGCAGCGGGACAAAATCGAGCGGGAGTTGAAGGCGTGCGCCGCGGTGGACCCGGGCGCAAAACGCGTTCTGCGAAAGTTTGCGGACTGGATTCAGAGCCGCGCGGAGGAAGGATGCGCGTTCGCCCAGTACGCGTTTGCCGAAGTAACTTGCCACGAAAACGATTTCTCGGAGGCGGCCCGCTGGTACCACGCGGCGGCCGCGCAGGACCACGCGAGCGCGCAAGCGGATCTAGGCGTCATGTACCGCGACGGCAAAGGTGTCGCAAAGGATGTCGTCGAGGCGGCGCGCTGGTTTCGGAAAGCTGCGGAGCAGGGAAATGCATGGGGTCAGGACAACCTGGGCGCGCTGTACCGCGACGGCGATGGCGTTCCAAGGGATGTCGCTGAGGCGGCGCGCTGGTTCCGGAAAGCGGCGGAACAAGGGAACGAGTCCGCTGAGAACAGGCTGGGCATCCTGTACCGCAACGGGGAAGGCGTTGCAGAGGATCTCGCCGAAGCCGCGCGCTGGTTTCGGAGAGCGGCGGATCGGGGGAACGCCTGGGCTCAGAGCAACCTGGGCGGGCTGTACCGCAACGGTGATGGCGTCGCAAAGGACACCAGCGAGGCGGCGCGCTGGTTCCGCAAAGCGGCCGAGCAGGGGAATTCGGTCGGCCAGAACAACCTGGGAGCCCTGTACCGCGATGGCGACGGCGTTCCAAAGGATCCCGCCGAGGCCGCGCGATGGTTCCGGAAAGCGGCCGATCAGGGACTGTCGACCGGTCAGTATAACCTGGGCCGGCTGTACAAGCACGGCGAAGGCGTTCCAAAGGATCTCGACGAGGCCGCGCGCTGGTTCCAAAGAGCGGCCGACCAGGGGAACCCGTTTGGCCAGCTCAACCTCGGCGCGCTGTACAAGAGTGGCGAAGGCGTCGCCGCAAAGGATCTCGCGGAAGCGGCGCGTTGGTTCCAGAAGGCGGCCGAGCAAGGGAACGCTTTGGCGCAGCTCAACCTGGGCCGGATGTACCTCTCCGGCGAAGGGGTTGAGAAGGACGCGGTGGAAGCTCGGAAATGGTTGGGCAAAGCCGCGGAGCAAGGTAACGGGGACGCGAAGCGGAGGCTGGAGCAACTGGGATGAAGGTCGGCGGTTGTGATTGGGATGCAGCGGAGTGTTATGCCTGGAGGGCCATTGTGGGGACGTTGGATGCGGATGGGGGTGGGGGTTTTTGGTTTAATTGTTGTGTGTTTGGTCATTCGTAATGATACTCCAGTGAGAGCCGGCACACTGAACATAGGACTACTTCTTTGTTTCCTTGGACTTTGGGATTCGCGTGGCAGGTGTAAATACATAAAGCCGAAAAAACGAAAAGTCAAAAAAAAAAAAAACAAAAAAAAAAAAAAAAACTCGAAGACATCAGTGGTCAATGTCCAATTGGTGGTGTCTTTTCGAAGCATGATGGTTGTCTGCCTCCTCCTCCATATTGATCACCAATAACTGTCACTGTGTCTCCCCACCAATGACGGCATCGCCGGCGTCGCCGACTTCGGTAAGTATGTGTGCCGTGTGCGTGCGTGCGTGCGTGCGAACGAACCAATGGAACGGGCAAGGCAGAAGAGAGCGTTTAGTGACTGGATCGTTCGACCCCAACTCCCCCCAGGTAGTTACCGAGGACAACTACATGGAGGCTGTTTGGCCGCTGGTAAGCGAGGCGCGAGAAGCGTACTTTCGTGCGAAGCCGCTCAACCTGCATCGCATTCGATGACAGGATTCGAATGAAACGCTCAACCTGGATGACATCATGTCGCCTAATTCAGTCACATCTCTTTGTCTCGCTGGTGTGGACGCCGCAAAGGTCAGTATGTGTGCCGTGTGTGTGTGTGTGTGTGTGTGTGTGTGTGTGTGTGTGAGGCGTTTCGTGACTGAATCGTTCGACCCCAACTCCCCCCAGCTGGTTACCGCGGCCAACTCGGTAAGCGAGGTGCAAGATGGGATCTGTACTCGCTGCTCAACTTGCATCGCATTCGACGACAGGGTTCGCATGGCACGCCCGACGCGCATGACAACAACAATGAAGGCAACGACAACAATGGCGACGACGGCGTTGACAACGACAGCAACCCCATGCACTCAGAGACGGCGCAAAGCGCTTCATTTCAGCAGCAATCGACTACCAATTCTCACTCGGGTAGCGCGTCGGTAAGGAGGTCAATCGGGCGGATTCCTACTTCCGAAGTCAACTAAAATGTCGAACAGCAGCTTGAACGCGGACTTTTGGCAGATCCGGCGCCGCCTCACTACAATGACCAACCTCCGCTGCATCTGCCTAACGAGTTCCCACGGCTGCCGCCGCAACAGCAGCCAGCGCTGCCCCATCAACCTTTCATGACTTGCTCACTTTGTACTCCTCTACCCAGCAACGCATCGGTAATAGTCCTCGCAACCGTCATTCGCCCAGAGACTTTCTATGACGTTGCCCTTTTTAGACCTCAACACTCGAAATCACAGTTCAAGGTACAGGCTTTGAACGTGACACGGTGAATTCCTTGAGAGTTCCGTTCCCCAACACGGGCATTCGCTCCTTCTTGAAAGTAAAAGGCCTTGGAAGTGACTTACGTTCTCAATACGATCCCTCCACTGATTTCTGGCACTTCTCGATTGGGGAGGGAACTATAGTGACCGTCTTTGGGGCGCGCAACGACGCCGAGACGCTCGAAGTAAAGTGGTGTCGAAGAAATGCTGCAAGCTCAGTAGGTGGAGATGGCGGTGATGGTGGTGAATTTGGTGGAGGAGGCAACGAATGGGCGGAAGACCGTCCAAACGGCCACCACCCCTATAATGGCCGCTCCAATGGCCAATTACACAGGAATGCGGGCACCAGAAGTGCCGGCAGGACTCGACAGTCTGTTTACAACCGAGCCGGTGGCCGACATTCAACCAGGAGTTCATTGCAGGTGCCCATGGAGGCTCTGACTATCGAAGGGGCAAAAGCTTCGACCACGTCTGTCGTGTCTGGAGACTCTTCAGATGAGGACGACGACGACTGGGTCTCTTTTGACTCGGATACGCATTCGTCACATTCACCAAGGTCCGAGACGCCTTCGACGACGTCGGAGTCTATTCCAGAGCGCCCAGTGGATTCTCACGAGGAAACCCCACCGATTCCCCCAGCAACAGCAAATCCAAGCACTGCGGGAGCTGGGCCTGCACCGTTGGAGAGGCCTGGCGTCGTGAATTTTTTGGTCCAGGAACAGCCAGCCCAAGAAACGCGGACGGTCGAAGCTGCCATGATTGCTGATTGGCGCTACTTCTCAGAAGTCGAAGAAGGGGAAGATTTTCCCAATTTTGAGTCTTTCAAGTCAGCACCCCTCGCAACAGCCGCCGCACACGGTCCAGACCTCGTTGGGACTGCTGTGAAAATTCCACCAACAGTGGAGCGAATCTCTGGGGGTGCTGAACCTGCACTCTCCCTCGAATATGACATAATCAAATCTTCGCCTAAAGCCGTGGTGGCAAACGAACGTGAGGAGGCTTCATTCTTCTTAGGAAGCGACGCGGAATCGATACGGCCAAATCAAGCCGAAGGTGCAGAAATCGATGAACACTCCGACCGTCGCCGGCGGCAGCCGCCTCCGACAAGCGGGGGTTCTACAGCGCTGCCGAAGGAGCGCGCGGCATTATCGTCCTTCTCAGGGACGGACGCCCCTGGCGCAAAAGCTCTCTGCCAGAGCCCATCGGCACCGATGGCCACTGCAAGCGGGGTCGTCGAGAGCCTGTCGGCGAAAGAAAAACGTGAGTTGACCCTTTTGCACCTTCTGTCACGTATTCGCTGAACTTACCTCCCCCTTCCGCCCAATGATTGATTCTCCCTTTCCCCTGCCTTCCCCCCCTCTCTTAAACAAAACGAACGGTTGCCACCCACCCACTCAGCTACACGCACTCTCGCAAACACGCCTATAGAACCCCTGCAGCAGTTCGCTACTCAGAAGTGGCCGCCACAGCAGCCTGCAAAACCGGCTAACCAAGCGTCCATCCGGGATGATCCACCGACCGTTGATGTTCGGGTTTGTGAATTTACGTCTCTTTTAGATTTCAATCGTTCCTCTCTTTGGCGCTGCTGCGGCTGCTTATATGGAACCCTCTTTTCTTTGCTTGCAGCCCCTCTTCAAAGCGAACAAAATTGAATATGATCCTGCCAAGCCTATTGGCTCTGGTTCCTTTGGTGAAGTCTTTCAAGGTATACTTCAGCAGTACAGAAAAGTCGTCACTTCGGAGTTGCCACCGGTCCAGCCTGCAGAGCCGTCGGCCGGAGCGTCCTTGCCCATCCGCGCGAATCCAGCCACCGATGACGTCATGGTTCGTGCCTACTGCCAATTACGTGCTTGTTGCACTTGGTTGCTCACATGGGACTCTCGTTTTGTTTTTTTACTGCCTACAGCCCCTCTTCAAACCCAACGAAATCAAATATGATCCTAATAAGCCCATTGGCTCCGGTTCCTTTGGGAAAGTCTTTCAAGGTACACTCCAACGGTACACAAGAGTCGCCATCAAGGTGATACCCTTTGCGAGAAATGAAGGATCGAAGCGGGAAAAATTGTTGCGTGAGGCCCTCGTTATGATGAAGAGTGTGTCCCAAGGGCTCTCTCCATTTGTAATTGCCTTCCATGGATACGTGGTTGACGGCGAATTCTTAAAGCTGCTCATGGAGGTAAATAGTGCATGGCCTCCCTGTCCCTTTAATTCACCCCAGATTTGACTGTAGCAAACTGACTGCGCAACATGAACCATTTGTCGCAATACCCCCACTTAGTTTGCAGACCTCGGCTCCTTGCACAAGTATATCAAAGATACCTCTCTCGCACAGCAGACTGTACCTGTTCGCACGAGGGTTGCCTTCTTACACCAAGTATCGTTGGGCATGAAATTTCTACACCAACAGAGAATTCACCACCACGACCTCAAGAGCAAGAATGTCCTTTTGACTCAAGCTTCCTCGTCGGAAATTATCGCCAAAATCTCGGACTTTGGATTATCCAGAATGGTCGAGGGTGGACTTACGCGCATCACAGGCTTCAACCAGCACGGCTCGTTGTTTTGGAAGGCGCCGGAGCGGCACGTCTGGAGGCCAGTGGTGAGAATTTGCAAATCCACATGTCTGTCCTGTTCTTGTTTTATCCCTCCTCTACAGTGCGTCTTTTCTTCCCTCACCCTGAATCCACACACACTTTCTCACTTCCAACCTTTTGCGAAATTAACTGACCCAACATGAAACAACTTCATTCACCAGAGCTCACCCAAGTCAGACGTCTTCTCCTTCGCAGTGCTTCTGACTGAGATCATCCTGTGGTCCTGGCGAGGAGTATATGGATTCACCTTCGAATATCTCCAAAAAAACAGCTTTGAGCCAAATCTATGTCGAGACAGCGACTTCCGTGCAGATGTCTTTACGAACATGGACGAGACTTGCTTCTTTGCCAATGTGTACAGCCCTTACGGTCCTCAAATCCGCTCAATTTTTGAGCGATGCTGGGCAGTTTTCCCCAATGATCGACCAGATTTTGAGGAAGTCTCCCAGGACTTGGGCCGATTGCTTGGTTACGAAGCGGCAATGGACAATGGTACAGCTGGCAGCCAAGAGTCACTTTGTGGGAGCGAGGTTCTCAGTTTGGCTCAAATATCTTTGGATGACAATTCAGGGAGGAACACTGGCAGTCCCAATCTGGTGGAGTTGCTTTCAGCAGGGATCAGAGGGGCTGGAGCAGTGCAAGCTGAAGAGGAGGTGAGTTGAGTGTGAGTGTATATGAAGTGGTGACTTCTCTAATTTCATGTGTGCACAACATTTCGACCCAGATTGGCGTTGCTTACAGAAATGGGACCTTGTCTCCACGGACCGACCATCCAGCAATGTCCAGTGGGAGGCAAGATGAAGAAAGAAATCTCGCAGCAGACATGGCCATTTCGCTTCAGATATCAACTGAGGGAGGGAATTCAGTGAGTCAAAAAAATCTTGGCCTGCTCTACCTCAATGGCAGAGGGGTTCCAAAGGATCCTTCAATGGCGGCCCACTGGTTCCGGAAAGCAGCGGAGCAGGGGAATGCAGCTGCTCAGAACAACCTGGGCTTGATGTACCGCAATGGCAACGGCGTTCTAAAGAATCTCGCTGAGACGCTGCACTGGTTCCAGGAAGCAGCCAATCAGGGAGACCCAGATGGTCTGCACAACTTAGGCATACTATACTCTGACGGCGAAGGCGTTGCACAAGATCTTGCTCAGGCAGCAGCCTGGTTCAGAAAAGCAGCCCAGAAGGGACATGCTCAGTCTCAGGCCAATCTCGGCATACTGCACAAACACGGTCAAGGCGTTCAAAGAGATCTTGCGGCAGCTGCGCACTGGTTTAAAAAAGCAGCCGATCAAGGGAATACAGATGGCCTGACCCATCTGGGCTTTCTCTACCGGGACGGTGACGGTGTTCCAATGGACCTTTGCAAGGCGGCAGACTTGTTCCAGAAAGCAGCTGAGAAAGGGGACGCAAATGCTCAAAGTGAGCTTCACTTTCTGTACCTCTCTGGCCGAGGCGTTCCAAAGGATCCTGCCAAGGCTTTTTACTGGGCCCAGAAATCAGCCCAGCAGGGAAGCGCAGCTGGCCAGAATAATCTTGGCGTGCTGTACCACTATGGCACTGGCGTTGAGAAGAATCCCTCCATGGCAGCGCACTACTTCCGGAAAGCAATGGAGCAGGGGCATAAAGGAGCTCTGGATAATTTGGCCAAGCTTGCCTTGTCCACCAACCAGCAGTAGGTGGTTGAGGAAGGGAGCAAGCAGAAGCTGATGGATTTTGCCTTTTGTTGGTGACGTGGGAAGAAGTGGGAAGGTAGGGTGAGTGTTGGTGTTGCAATGAAGGAGGACTTTGGCAATGCCCAGTCATGCCTGTGGATACTTGATTCAGAAGGAACTACATGTAAATAGCTCTTGTGGCTCTGACAGCGGTTGATTTTACACTTTGTTTTCCACAAGCTGTTTTTTCCCCCTCTTTCCCTGTGCTTGTACTGTCTTCACTTCAATTCTTTCTATGTTCGATGCCTGCTGTGGATCCTTGCCAGAGTTAACCCTTTGTGCTCTGACATGTCAATATTGATATTTGAGAGAAAAAACTTCGCAATCCACGTCGATTGCTGCCAGGGCAGCAGCTGCCCCTTGAGGTCTGGACCCTCCTGATCCAATTCAACAGGCAGATCATGCTCTCTGGTGAAAATTTCAGACTGCTGCATTGTTGAAGTTGCAGTGTAGAAGGCAACAGTGTGAGTGAAGGTGGCGTCGCAAGAAGGTGGAAGGGTCGAGGCTGCGAAGGGAAGCAAGTGGCTGAGAGGTAGAAAGAAAGAAAGGATACAACTGATTTTTGAATTGAGGACAAGGGCGGCAAAGAGAGCTTGTTTTAGACAGGGACTGGTAAATTGGAGTGAGAGTCTATTTTTTTTTCAATAAGAAAACTCTGCCCAATTTTTTCTCCTGCAGGGAGGTCGACCGGGTTTCCTGTTTTGCCCATCTGAACAAGTTGCAAACTGCTTCAGACAGGACTTTCCTCTGGGAGGTGTTGCAAACCCCTTCCCACAGAGGGAGGGTGATTTGAAATATTCAGAGCATTTCAAATCAACCAAGCGCTGTGTGGAGCCCTGTGTGCAAGCAACTGGTCTCCCCACAGAGAGGGGAAAATGATTTGAAATCTTCAGGAGCATTTCAAATCAACCAAGGTCTGTCCAGAGGTCTGTGTGCAGTGACCAGTCTTCCGACAGAGGAAAGATGATTTGAAATCATCAGGGGCATTTCAAATCAACTAGTGGGTGTCCAGAGGCCTTGACAGAGGTCTCTGCACAGCAGACAAAGCAGAGACAAAAGTCAGCTGACCTGATTCAACATTGGTTGTGACAAAAGTCAGCTGACCTGGGCAGCTGTGAGCTATGTGAGGACGACAGGCTGTCGAGCCTGTGACCTCAAATAAATTAAGTGTATACCCACTTTTTAACTGGTAATTGTGAGGATTACCACCCCGTCTCGACCCGCGTTTTGCTGGCAAAACGTGACAAGGCTTGGATTCCTACTCTTGTATTATTTATTGGGTTTCCATACGGCCTCTGACTGGCTCCATATGTCTGTCTCTGAGTTCTACTATTATTATTTATTATTGGCGATGTTGCAGACAGAAAGACTCAGTCTTGATTCTAATTGCTGATACAAGGCTCCCTTGCTCAGTGGGTAGAGCGCTCCCTTCAATTGGGAAGGTGCCAAGTTCGAGACATGCTAGTTGAAAGACTGGGCAGAAATGCAAAGTCCTACTATGCCTGGCCAATGGCCCCTCACTTTTGGAAATGACTTAGGACTGAAACACTTCTGTGGGAGAAGTGCTAAGCCCAGATGGACAGAGTTAACAAGATGGTGGCAGAGCTAACAAGCCCTACCACCTGCTACCATGATGTATTACCTCATAAAAGGGTATGAGATCACAGGGTTTTTCTTTATCTTTTCATTGGTGATTTTTACTTATTTTTCCAATTAGTAATTTATCCTGTTTTTCCTGTTTTTCCTGTTTTCTCTTTTATTTATTCCTTGCTGTCTCTGTCTGTGTCTTTTCTTTCTTGTGTGGCTGAGAGTGACTGTCTTCCTTTTGCACCAACCACCTCTCTCCATCTCCTCCATCTAGGTTCCACGAAGGAATGTTCTAGTTCCAGAGGTTTCCAGAGGGTAATTCATAACATCTTCCTTGTTTGATGGCTCAGCCCCATTGTTTGGTGACTCACTCCTCCTCTCTCTTTTTGTTGTTATTTATTGTTTTGTCCTTTTTTATATGTTTTCCCCTCTTTTCCCTTCCTTCTTCCTTCACCCTGCTGATTCCAACCCTTTCCTATTTAAGCAGCTGCCCCCCATCTTGTTGACTGTGAGAACCTGTGCCTGAAGTCCCTTGCCTGCCCTTTTCTTCCTGACTGTATGTAGAGCTGGGGGTGGCAGTCCCCTGGTGTGTGACAGGAGGTTGAAGTCCTCTTGGCCATGATGGCAGTGTGCTGGGTTCAAGCCCCAGTGCACCTCACCAATTCTGCATGCTGTTTAGGTTGGACTGGGTAGGAGCCACTTGGTGATGGAAGGATGGAGGGTAAATCTGTGGTGGTGCCTCTAGGTTCCTGTCAATACATCTAGTCAAATCCAGGTCTCTCAAGGGGATATGAATGAGCTGTCTGGTCAGGTACTGCTGCAGGAATGGTCTCTCAGGTATGCCCCCTCCTCCCTGGTTGTTGGCTCCTGTGGCCTCTGGTGGGCCTGGTCTTCACTGGGTTCAGACCCTCTTTCTCTCAGATTAATGCCTGTGATGTCATGGTGCCACATTTGGGTGAGGGAGTGGGTGTTAACCTTCCTTGCTTCTAAGATAGGGGATTCCTCTGGCTTGGTGAAGCAGATGTCTGTGTCCTAGTAGGATGAAGTAAGAAGAGTCCCACTGTCTCCCACCCCTGTGTGCCCCCTCCTTGGATTGAGTTGGAACTTCTCCTTGGAGTGAGACAAGTTGTGTCTGGTTCTGTTAAGTGGAAAACAGTTCTGATTAATTCAACAGACACCTCTGCACACTAACTGTTCCTTGTGTTTGCCCTCTGTGTCCAACCCCCTCCAACTTAGGGCTTGTCTTTGACAGAGAGGGAGCCTTGCTCCATGGTGGTGGCTCCAACAGACTGGGGTCTGGCCACTTTCCTCCCCACTCTCTTGTCTTCTTCAGTTGGATTGGAGTGCTGCACTTAGTGCCGCTCCCTGGAGCTTGTTGCATCTTGCACCTCCAGCATTGTTACCGGATTTCCCGGTCCCCTTTGGCTTTGGCTTTTGCCTCCCATTGGGCCCACTCTGTGTCATGGACCAGAGAACCCTGCACATTCTTTGCTAGTGTGCCACCTTTTCACAGTTGCCTTTGGTCTGAGTGTGAGAGCCTTCTCTTTGTGTGTAGTAAGAGAGTTTCTTTGTGTTTCTTGGGCTTCTTAAGACTCCAAATACATTGTCCTGTCTAGTGACCCCTAGACATCTCCTTTTTGCCCTTTTTCACTTTTCAGGATTGGTATTTAGGCCATTGCTCTATTTGCCACCCATAGCCCAGGGTGAGGATTTAGAGAGCACAGTCTCACAGCTACCCCAGTTCAGCATTTCTCTGAACCCATTGAGTGTGATTCTAATTGTAAACAGTCTACTTTGAGTGAGTGGAAGGAGTGAATGAAGAGGAGATGTGTGTTTGTGGGTAGTCCTTCTCCCCAACTTGGAGAGAAAGAGAAAAACTCTGTTATGAATTACTGATACATAATGATGATATGCACGCTGTAATAGTTGCTAGGCAAGCGTGACCGGCACAGGGTAAAAACCTCTCCTATATTATCTGCTTGAGCAGAGGAGGAGGAAAACTGTTGACACCAGGTTTCCGTTCCACTTAATACTCGGAGTATTTGTCATCAGTGCAAGCCAGCACCCAGGTCTGCACTGGTGATGGCTTGCTCTCCCATGGGCATCGTGAGAACAATAACTGACAGTCACAATAGGTTTGGGTCCGTCTTGTGCCTCTTGCTGCTAACCAGTCAGTTCCGCCTTACACTAATCGCATTGTCCTTGCCAGCAAAGCCTAGGAAAGCAAAGCTAGAATCACCACCGTCTTCACCTAACTCATTTTGTTGGATTCAGATTTGGCCTTTCTGCTCACCCGGCTTTGTGTAAGTTGCATCGGCAGTGGTGACAAGGCCACCATCAACTTAGGAAACTGGCTTCCTTGGCTCAAATCTCAACACGCATGACCTTTTGAGGAAGAAAAGTCATGCCTTGAAAAGATAGCATATGTGATGTCTCATGTGATATCTCAAGATTGTGATATCGCATACAGTATGATCGCAAGACTTTGACACCCCGCCATTCATCGAAAAAAGACATGATTGTCCGAAATATTGCGAGCGGCTTCTTCAACAAAAATGTGCTTTCCACTTAGTTTGATTTTTAGATTGCTCATTTTTCAGGTAGAAAACAACACACAAAGAGGAACAACCACAAAGCAACAAACAGAAACCACCACCACAGATGCAATTTGCAAATCTGCCAAAAACAGCTTGGCAAAACCCAGAAATTAGCTTGTTATTAACTGGATAAGAAAACAACAGGGCAATCGCAGCTCAGTTACTAATGATTTATGTTCAAATTGGTGCAAAGTTCTGGTTCATTTTGGGAAGGGTGGGGTCCCATTCTGATGTGTCCTTCATTGAGCACGTATCAAAGAGTATAATTACAGTAATTTCGCTATTGCAATTACAAGAACAACTGCTCCTGCCGTTGTTTGTTCTTTGTGCTGCTGCTTTCCCAGCTTGACATCAGCAGGACACCTGCAGGCAACTGCCCAAATGCAGGAAAACTTGGTTCAATACGTTTTACGTCAAGTTCAATTGGCAGCCTTTTATGTTTGGTCCCTCACTGCGTCGTGGCTTTTTTTGTTCTTCTTTTTCCTTTCCTGTGTCTGTATGAATTTGTCCTCACATACACACAACTGTGATTACCATTTCATCAAAATCCGCAATGAGTCTCAGGGGGTGTCCCCTGCTGTCCAAAGCAGTAAGCCCACATCCCTGAAGGCCCCAGTAATGTAACCCCAAAATGCTAACTGCTGGTGGGCCGGCTGAACCAGCGACCACCAACAGTCCCCAGGATCCCACACTGGCAGCAGACTGGTTCCGGAAGTCAGCCGAGCAGGGAAATGCAGCTGGTCAGCACAACCCTGGGTGTTCTGCACTACAATGGCGAAGGCGTCCAAATGGATTTATCAGAGGCCGAGTGTTGGTTCCGGAAAGGCTTGCCTGCAACCAATTCCTGCGATTTACGTCTCTATAATTTATGTGTCCGAAGCATGTCATCGGTGCAAGCTTCCACAATCCACGAGATATGGAGAGACTTGTGCGTGACTTGGTGATTGCTGGAAACCTTGGAGACGTTGTGGACTGTGATAGGACTTGCCCCGAGCTGCTATTTGGCAGAAACACGACAAATTTCGCCGTTTTTCGAAAGCAGAAGGGTTGACAACGTTGCCGTATCACTTATCCAGAGCTCCCAGCTTCGGACGCTGCAATTCCTGCGAAAGGCACTGTGACTCTCCTCTGACCGAACGGCAAAAGCAACGCTGCTCAAATCGCTGTTCGGCCTCGACATTCGCCGGCTGGGGCGCCGCAAATCAAACGAAGAGAATGTGGCGCCCGAAGTGAGGGCGCAGTTGGGCATCCTCCGTTAGCATTGGCTCTCATTTGCGAGGACGCATGCTTCTCATAATACTCACTCAACGCCGGGGGTACAGGCATCCATTTTTTTTTCTCGAGTATACGCATCTGTTTTTTTCCTTTCTTTTTTCTCGTCATATTCGGAATGACCCCGTGTTGTGTAATATATTTTGTCTTTGGCATCCTTCACCCAGCCGCGAAATTTTGGGATAAGTCAAGGAACGGCTGTCTGCTCGCAGCTCGCTCTCTGTCTCTCTGCTTCTCTGCGAGTTGGCCCAGTTGTTTGTCTCTAATTGGAACCCAATTTTGTGTGAACATTATTATTAATATGTCCAAGCACAAGAAGAGACGGCACAGGCGCAGCGGCAGCGGCAGTTCCAAGCCGCCCCCTCGCGCCCCCAAGGCTGCACGCCGGCAGCCGCCTCCGCAGCCCGCCGCCTCCTCCTCCTCCTCCTCCTCCTCCTCAGCAAGGGCCGTCGTCGTCGTCGATCCTGTCGATCCCGTCGATCCCTTGCCTCCATCGCCGCCGGAGAAGTGCAAAGGTCCGTTTTTTTTGTTGTTTTTTTCCTTTTTTTTTTTTTTTTTTTTGTTTTGGAAGTAGCACCGCCCCGCACTCGTCATCCACCGCGACTCCCACCTGTTCGCGCCACCCTCCCTCCCCTCAATTCTCGATCTAAACGATCCACAACTCCTCCCCCTTCCTGACAACATCATGATGCAAACCGCGCCGACAGAACCCCAACGGCCTGCTGCCCTAGCGTCCTCGCTCGCTGCAGATGTTCTGGTTCGTGAAGCTGTTATAGGACCGCCTTTTTTTCTGTATCATTTTCTTTTCGATTTTTTTTTTTCTTTCCCTCTTTCGCACCGTTGCAGCTGCTTACATCAGCCTCTCCTTTGCCATTCAACCTGCAGCCGCAGCTTACACTAAGTGAAATCAAATGCGATACTACGGCTGTGCCTCTTGGTGAAGGCGGGTTTGGAAAAGTCTTCCGCGCAACTTACGGGAACAGCCAAGTTGCCATTAAGTTTATCAAAGATAATGGACGACTACTACTTGAAGAGGCCAAAGTTATGATGCGGACTTTGGCCCATGGGGTCCAACCATACGTGATTCAGCTCCATGGAGTTATGATGAAAGAGCGATGCCTTGTTATGGAGGTGAATACTCTATGGCCTCCCATTTCTCTGCAATTTTCCTCAGTTGCAACTTTCCATTTCTTTAACCAATTCACTGGCCAACTTTCAGCTTGCCACCAAAGGTTCCTTGAAAAAGTATATCGAGCAAAATGATCCCACAAAAGTGCCCATCCGCACAAGGGTGATCTACTTGAAGCATGTCGCATTGGGAATGAGAGACTTGCATCAGTTGAAAATCAACCACAACGACCTCACAAGCTCGAATGTGCTCCTGACCGAATCGTCATTAGGCGAAATTGTGGCGAAAATTTCGGACTTTGGCTTGTCCCGAGATGGTGCACTCTCAGGCAATACATCCTCCAGCCAATTAGGCGCGCTGTATTGGATGGCACCGGAGCGGAATAGAGGAGAGGTAAGAATGGAGCAAATCTTTCTGTCTTCCTTTTTGGCTGTTGCCTCTTCTTTACCACTTCACCTATCCCTCCCTCCACCCAAAGTCCAAACACACTCACCCTCCCACATCAAGCCTTCCACAAAAGCTTACTGACCTACACGACACAAATAATTGGATAGATCACGCACAAATCAGATGTATTCTCCTTTGCACCGCTTCTCACTGAGGTTGTTCCATGGTTCAAGGGTGTGTACGGGATATTATTCAAAAAACTCAAGCATACGGTTTTCATTCCTGAAATATGCAAAGACAACCGGTTTCGTGACCAAGTTGTTCGCAACTTCAAAACAGAGTGCTTCGAGAATGCTACTGACGTTAACTTTGGCGCTGGACTTGCCAAACTTTTTGAAGAATGCTGGGCAGCCGATCCACGGAATCGGCCGGAATTCAAGGATATTGTCAAGGTCTTGGAAGAATTACTTGATGCTGGAGAGGCTGCAGTGGAGCACAGGAGCTCTGGCGCTGGCAACCTGGCGAGCCCGACTGGTTCGATTATTGAGGAAACTGGTGGATCACCTTGGGTGGAGCCACTTGACTTGTTTGCGTTAGGAGTCGCTGGAGCCGCTGCAGCCGCATCACTGACGAGCTCCAACATGCGGGGCATGACTCCATACAGAGTAATTCATGACTGATCATATTTGACCAAAATTTTGCCTTGTCTAATTCTCTGTCTCCGTTTCTTTTGAGTCAGATGGACGTTGATGAAGAATCGAACCCAGAAGCTATGTCTGGAATTGACGAGGTCAGGCCTGACACCACCTCCAACAACTTGTCCAGCCCCGCCTCGACCATCGTGCTGGACACTGTTGTTCATGTACGACTTCAATGTGCTTGCGGCTTGCTCCCCTTATCTCTCTCTCTCTGTCTAACCCTCAGCCACACGCACCTCTCTTTCCTTTCCAACGCACCCTGCCAATCCAGACTGTGACCACCTACTTCCAGACGAACCCCACCGCTATCAAAGCAAGAGAACAGCTGCAAGCCTCGACTCAGACTCTGCTCGAAATCATGGACCCCGCAGGAGTGGGAGTCAAAAGACTGGTGGAGGAGGGGGCCAAAGCGTGGGGTGACGACGAGACTAAGAGGCAAGTGGGGGAAGTGGTGAGGAGCCTTGTCGGAAGTGTCTTGTCAGGTTTCCTGAAAAGGATAAAGTGAAAAGTGTATGTGAAAATAGTCTGTGGGAATTGGCGGCGTTGGGGAGGAGGAGGGTGGGGAACAACGCTCCCGACTACTTTCCCCCCAAAGCGTGGAGGAAGGTGCCCAAGGAGATGGAACACTGTGAGAAAAGCGTGCCTTGCATTATGTTATTTTTTTATTCCTCCGGCGGATACGGGGTGGTTCAGTGATCCACCGAATCACGGAGGAGGTGTCTACCCGTGTCCGTATCCGATCTTCTCCTGCCCCACTTCACCGTTCATGGCATTCCAACAGAGATCCGAAATACTCGAACTTTCTGAAGCTGTAGTGTAAATTTTTGTTGGATTGGACCCATCTGCAAGGCGGAGCGTGACAGATTCTGCTGATGGTGAGACCGTCTTGCCAAAAGCCTCGTGGAAAAACATAACGCCATGGATGTCGAGCAAGGCAGACTTGCTTTTTTTTTTTTTTTTTTTTTTTCAGAAACGGTGGAGAACAAACTTTGAACAACTTGGTTTTTGTAAAGGGAGGCAGAGTTTAAGCAGAGGCTTCTATGATGGGCTCACAGCTATTGGAAGTTCATACTGCCACAAAGTCTCACTTTTCAGCGATACTAAATACTGCTGCAGGTGTATTTAAATAAAATCCCACTCCCGAATGATTGGTGATGTTTTTTTTTTTCTTGCTTCACCGCCGACACACACACGGGCACACACAGGATCGAAACCATATGAAAGGAGTGAATTATCCTTTGTTATATTGCTGTTGCGCTAAATAATGTCGTCAAGGCAGTGGAAAAATAAAGTTGCATAGTCAGTCAGCGCCCTGTCCCAAATGGTTTTGCAGATTTGTTGAGAACGATTCCTCTTTTCATAGTTGGTTTTTCCCCATGTAAAAAAAGAGTGTTGTATCCCCATTTTTTCATTCAGCCTCAGCTTTTATTGTTTTTATTATCAGTAATGAAATAGATAAGTGCAGCCCCCAATTTTCCTTCCCTGTCTGGCGGTCTGCCGCCAAGGTTCCTTTTCACCGCGAAACACGACCTTTTCAACCTTCCTTAAAGCAACAGACTGCCTGACTGCCTGTCTGTCTCTCTCTCTCTCCCTCCCACCTCTCTCTCTCTGCTGCCACGCAGGCCGGTGCTCCTCCTCCCCGCTGCTACTTTCCGCTCGCTTCCCTGTTTGTTTGCTTGCTTGCTTGCTTGCTGGCTGCTGCTGGCTGCTGAATGGTGATGATGACATTGCCTGTCACCCCGTCTCCTGTGTCATCTGGCATCGCTGCCGGTCAGGTACGTTTGTGCGCGCGCGTGTGTGTGTGTGTGTGTGTGACTGTGCGTGTTGTGTCTGTGTGACTGTGCGCGTGTCTGCGTGCGTGCGCGTGCGGGATCCAACGGCAAACCCCCGGAGAAGAGACCGCTTAGTGACTGCCATCTTCCCAGCAAGTGACCGAGGAGAACTACTTGGAAGTCCCGGAACCCTCGTGGGTAAGGAGCATGGCGGCCGAGCGCAAAACGAGTGGCTCCACTCTCTTGCTCTCTCCCTCTCTCTCTCTCTCTCTCTCTCTCTCGCGCGCGCGCGACGAACTGCTCAGCCTGCATCGCATCGTCGCATATTCGATTACAGAGCTCGTACGGCACGCCCGACGCGCATGACACGGCGACGACGACTGCGATGACAACGACGGCGACTGCGACGACAACGTCGACGACTGCCATGACGACGGCGATGATGATGACGACGACGACTGCGATGAAGAGGGCGACGACGACGATGACAACAGCGGTGACGACGACGCCGACGACGACGAGGACGACGACGACGTCGACGAAGTCGACGACAACGACAACGGTGGCCGCGATGTTGACATCGGCATCGTCCCTATTCCCTCAGAGGCGGGGCACATCTCTCCATTCCGCAGCATTTCGTTAAGGAGATCAAATGGGGGCCGGGGGGGTTCTTCTCTTTGGTGTGGCGGAAAGTCCACTAACTGTTGAACAAAGGACCTAGCAGCACTTTTGGCAGATCCGGCTCCGTCTTACCTCTATGCTGGAGGGACTGCCCTCCATCTAACCCGCTCCTACCGCTGCCGCCGCAACCGCAACCAGTGCCGCCCCATCAGCCTGTCACCGCCCATCTCGCGTAATCGGTGCTGTTCCCGCTGACCAACACAGTCTTGGGCAACGATGACGCATCGGTGAGAGCCCTTCTCGAACACATCACTCTCCGCGCTGGAACCGTCCAATGACGCTGGCCCCGTTCAGAACTTTGGCACCGCCGCGTCCTCGCTCGAAGTCAAAGTCGAAGGCACAGACTTCAAACGACCGACGTCGAATTCCGTCAAAGTTCCGTTCCCCGACCCGTGCATTCGCTCCTTCCTGAAAGTTGGAGGGCTGGGGAAAGACGAACCGCCTCGATACGACCCCGCATTTCTGGCTTGAGAGACTGCTTTGGTGACCGTCTTTGAGACGCCCGGCGCCGTGAAGCTGGAAGTGAATTGGTGTCCAACCGGTTCGGCAAGCCCTGTTGCTGGTGGTGGCGGCGGCGGCCTTGGTGAAGGAGGCGGTGCCGGAGGTGGTGGAGATGTCGGAGGAGGCTACGGAAGTGGGGCAGAATGTTCGAACGGCAACCCGACGCAACGACCACTTTTACGGAAACGCGGGCAGCAGAAGTGGTGCCGACTGGAGTGAGCCACGTTTCGACAACAGCGCCAACTACCACATCGAGGGGTTCTCCCGGTATTCCCTGGTGGCGCACACGGAGGCTCCGAAAGTCGAAGAAGTCGAGACTTTGTCCGCATCCGTTGTGTCTGACGGCTATTCAGTGGACCTTTCCCATGATACGCATTCGTCACATTCGCCAAGGTCAGGTACGCCTTCACCTGAGTGGGACTCTACTCCGGTGCGCTTAGTGGATTCGTACGAGAAAACAACAACCAATCTACCAGCAACCGCAAACCAGAGTGCCTGGGAAGCCGGGCCTGCACAGGCCGAGTGGTCCCGCACCTCGTATTTCTTCCTCCAAGAACAGGCAGCGTCGGCGGAGATTACCGCAACCGAAGCAGCGCGGCCCCCCCCAAACACAGTCAAGCGAAGGTGGAACCACCGACGTCGCAGAAGCACGGATTGTCGAAGCTAACATAATTGCTGATTGGCTTAAACTCTCGAAACGCGACAAAGGGGAACGTTTTTTCGAATCAGAGTCTTTCAAGTCCTCGCACCTCGCATCAGCCTTTGCGCACGGTCCAGAACTCTGTGGTGAGACTGCCGTGGGGATTCCACCAAGGGTGGAGGGAAGCTCTTGGAATGCGGAACTTGCCCTCGAAACTGACGCGATCAAATTTTTGCCTGAAGCGGAGGTGGCAAACGAACGTGAGAAGGATTCATTCTTCGGAGGGAGAGACGGCGCCGAATCGATGCGGCTGAATCAAGCCGAAGCTGTTGAATTCGATTCGCACTCCGACAGAGGGCGCCTCGGAGGTGGTTCTAGAGCGGCGCCGCATGAGCCGGCGGCGCTATTGTCGTCCTTATCCCCGCCACACCAGCCTGCAGAGCTTGCTTCTCGAGCGTCCCCGTCCATCCGAGATGATCCGCCCACCGCTAATATTCCGGTTTGTGAAGACTGCGCGTCCTGTTTCGTTTTGTTTTGATTTCAAAAACCTTTGGCGCGGTTTTGCAGCGGCTTATTTGAAACTCTTCCGCTGTTCCAACCCGTTAGCCTCTCATCAGCTCGAGTGATATCATGTACAGATCCCGATGCTTGCGATGGGACCGGCTCGTTTGGAGAAGTCTTGAGTCGCCATGAAAGTAGTTCCAATCAGGAAGAAACACGATCGGCTGCTACACGTGGCCCAGGTTATGGAGGAGACGTGATCACCTCCCATGGATCTGCGATTGGAGATGGATGCTTGAATCTGGTTTTAGAGGTAAATAGTTTGTAGTCTCTCTTGACCGTCTGAGCGATTCTCCATTGATACAATCGTCGTTCGTGTTCAAAAAACCAATTTACCAACCCACACTAAAATGCCTTTACCGCATCTCCCAGCTCACCGCCCTGGGTTCCCTGAAACAGGACATTCCGTCAAATCCTGTCGCAGACGTGCCCATCCCTGGAATAGAGACCTACTTCAAGCATGCCTCCTTGGCAATGGGAAACTTGAATGACTCGCGAATTCTCCAAGACCCCGCGAGGGCCAGTGTGCTGACGGCCCTTCATGACAAGGCGAAATCCTGGCAACGATTTTTGCCGTTGGCGTATCAAAAGACGACCGACTTGGCCTTTTCGGAAGGCTCTGAAGCGGCATGACTGAAACGGGAAAGGTAAAGGGTTCATCAGAACGGGTCAGTTTTCTCACTTTCTCTCCGAGGAAACAGTATATTTCTTCCAATCTACCCCCCACACGCACAGTCATTCTCTCTTTTTTTGAACCCTTAGGGCAACGGTTTGCTCAGGCTATTCTGTTTCTGCGCGAGTCGCTCGTGCGAGTTTTACCCCGGGACGGTTCCTCGCATAGGGGACTGGGCTCCCCTCTCCGGACGAGACAAGAGCCCCACCTGCACCAGGCCCCATCATCGAGCGAGGGCAACAGACTTTGCTGAGCCGTGTGAGCTCTTTGGTCGAAAAGGGAATTTTTGTTACCAAACATGACACCACAGTCTTCCGCAAAGACAGCGGGGATATTTGAGCTTTTTCCGGAAATCACATCTTCTTTGAACGTTTAATCCGGTCGTTTAATCCAGTCGATCAAACGCTGTTTATGGTTCCTTTTTTTTTTTTTTTTTGTTTTGTACTTGCCGCTCCTTCACAGTCGGAATAATTTTTTTTTTCTTTTCCCAGTTTGTGCCCCTTTAACTTTTGAAACATTTCTTGCATTGCCCAAACCCTAACGAACAGCATTGAACCCTTCTTTTGCCTTGGCCGACTTCGTTTGCTTGCGAATGAACTGTGTGCAACACCGAATTGAAGACCCGACGGGTTTTCACCTCTTCAACTGTGTAAAATCCATGTCCAACAAAAAAAATTTTTCTTTTGGGAGCGACGGGACCCAAGGTACAATTGGGATCCTTAATTCTTGGTGAAGCCCAGAATCAGCTTTTAATCAACCAAATAAGAAAACAACATGGGAATCCCAGCTCAGTTGCTAGTAAAAATTGTTCAAATTGGTGCAAAGTTCCGGTATAATTTTTTGCAAGGATAAAGCCCCACTCTGACCCTGTGTCCTTTCATTGAAGCGCTTACGTGAGGGTATAATTAGCTTTTGCAATTACAAGACACAGCTTGACATCGGCAGGACAACTGCTGGCAACTGCCCAAGCACAGGGAAACTTGGTGCAGTACATGTCATATCAAGTTCTACTGGAATTTTCAGTCTTTTGTGGCCTATTTGAGCAGTTGGGGGCGTCAATAAAGGAAAGGGAAAAAAGTTTCCAACCCCACCCTCGGTAAATCCGAAAATGACCACTTTGAAAGCCGAATTCTCTGTACTTTATTAGCAAAACTTGTGCAAGCTGATTTGATCTGCATAGAAAACATGCTAATGCATATTTGTGCAAAAGAGCACGGCTGCCAGATGGCTGGGTAAGATTTTGGCATGATTCGGAAAAAAGATGTCAATATTGATATATTTCAAGACAGTCCCTTGTACTCTGTGTTCTACATAGTAAAAACGCTTACTTTTTTGGCAGGAGCCTCCATTCATTGTGAACAAGAAATTTGAAAGGTTCAATTGGGGGTTAGCCAATAATTTTGGGACACTGCCAATGTGCCCAAAATGGGGGCGAAGATATCAAATGTCATATGTCCCACCAGGGCCCATAGGGTTCAATTTTAAGCATAAGAGTTGCGTTTGATTGGTCCAACTCCTACAAATGATGAAACATAAGCCTTACTGTTTTATTGATGTTATGGCATTGTAAGACAAACAAGAGAGAGGAGAAGTTTTTTTTTTTTTTTGTTGGAGTGTTGGTTCAGACGAAAACGCCATAAATTTTAATGCGATGGAAGGCAGCTGATTGGTGGAAATGTGCATCCGATGTGGGGGCTTCGCATTACCGGAAATGCACAAGCACACTCCCCCTCTCAGTTTGTTGTAAAAAACAATTGACGGACAATTGTTTTTCTTTGTCTGTGCAACTCTTCTGTGATGAGTGCGCTGTGAAAATAATGTTGTATAGTGCATCACGCTATTACAGCAGTGTGCCAAAAAGAAATGTTAGAAGGCCAAATAAAGAAAGAAAGAAAATGAATGTGGGTTAAAGATAAGCGCCATTTGAGGTTTGGGACAGTGGCAGCGGCGGCGCTAGCGGAGGTACGGCATCACTTGCAGTCCTTAGACAGTTCTGTCAAGGAGGCAAGGTATGCGGGTTGAAAAAAAAAAAAAAAAAAAAAAAAAAAAAGGGATTGTAAGTGGGACTTTGATCTGCGAGATGCAGGATGTACTTTCTTTCTTTTCTTTTTTTCTCTCTCAATTACTACCATCAAGGAGGGTTGATAGCATAAACTCCACCGTCTTACCACAAGTCAAAATATAAGTGCAAACTTTTTTTGGAAGAGTTTGGGCAGTAGACTGCTGTGCCTCTGCAACGTTCAAATGTAGATACTTAAGTTGTATGAAACGACGCAATCAAGCTTCAACCATATATTTTTTTTGCCTGATAATAAGTGTTTGCAAAACAGTTTCAAAATAGTTCAGAGAGACAATCACAACCCTTTTTTTGGATAGGTGGCAGTTGACACCAAAGAAGCCATCATCTCTTGCCAATTGGAGAGTGACGGCAGGGGTCTGGGTTGGGGGTATTGTCTGTCGCAGCAATTTAAATTGCTTTCAAAACAAAACCAGCCCTGGTGCCACTGATGCAATGTGATGGAAAAAAATTGATGAAAATTGGCAATTGTATTGGATGTTGATTGGCGTCTCTCAATCCTTCAATCCATTGATTGATATTGATTGTTGCAAACCCCTGGGTTCTATCCTTTTTTTTTTTTTTTTTTTTTTTTCCTCGTTAATCTTGTTATCACAGGGCCATATGAGAAACGATGAAAACGCGGAACAATGCCTCAGCCAAAAAGCTTGCGTCGCTTTTTTGCACAGTTTGCATCTGTTCTTTTTTTTCGAGTTTGCAGCGAGGATCTGTCTGGGAAACCTGTCCATGAAAACAAATACTTTTGACAAAAACAGTCCCTATCAGAAAATTTTCGGTGCAGCAACTGGTTTTTGTGGGGGAGATCAGCAAAAACACCTCCCAACGTGTTTTTGCTTTTCCCTACACAAAAGAGCTTTTCGTGTGTTGTGGTGACAAGAGCGCTTTTTCGGTTTTATCATCGCTTTGGCGGCCTAACAAAAGGGCTTTTCCTCTTGGTTTTGGGTTATTTCAGGACAACGACCACCGGAAAAGGATTTGAATCACAAGGAAAAATCCCCAGAAAAAAAAAAAAGTTTTGGAGTAAAAATTCACCAGCAAACACTCGCCGCTTTGAGTTAAACCTCAACCCTAACCCCCCCGCTCACAAAATTGACTGTTAGACGACGCTGCTAGGTCAGATAGTATTTTTGTGATCGACTTAAATGACTGCAATACAATCAGATAGGATCGCGCCGACGCATACAAGACACAGGGAAGAACACAATCGAGGACTCGCGCGGAGGCCAGAGGACAAAACAAGAAGAAGACGACGACGAAGACAGACGGAGAAGGGGGACACGACTGCCGATTGAAGGGGGGGGATGCTCAAGCGGGAAAGAGAGAAGGGGGGAACAGGTGGGGGATTAAAACAACAGCGAAAGCAAACCAACAGCATCAAAGAAAGACACCGGGAAGAGAGAAAAAAAAGGGCAGGAAAAAAAAAGAGCCAAGAAACAGTGGGTCTTGTAACATAAAGAGCTCGTTAGTCACATGGTGGTGTCGAATAAAGGGGGGGGGGGGGACACATCGCAACAGGCAGGAGTAGGGTGAACGACGCGCGATGACCGGTTGTTTTTAGATGGTGATTTAGACCTTCTCGGCCTTGAGACCGTCCTTGAAGAAGGTCAGGTACGGGGTGACACCGTCCTCGCGGTAGTTGAGGAGGACGACCATGCCGTCGGGGTTCATGTTCTCGCCAACGTAGAACTCGAAGTCGCTGAACTTTTCGAGGATCTTCTTGACGGCGGGCTGGATCTTCTTCTCAAAGACCGGGGCGCGGTCCGGGTTGTTCTCGGCCAGGTAGGTCTTGAGGGCCTTCATGTATCCCTTGATGTAGGTCATGTATCCCTTCTTGTCAAAGCCGGAGGACTGGAGACGGAAAGTGTACACAACGTTGTTGACGGTCTCCTGGTCGTCGGCCAACGGGCCGTCGTCCTCATCGCCGCCCTCGGCACTAGCGTTGGCACCAATGTCGACGTCGACTCCCTTGCGGATGGTGACCATCTGCGATGGTGATGAAGGGATGCGCGATTAGCAACAACCGATCGCAAGTGGGGCAAGGCGAGTCGAGGGGTGTTTCAATCGGGAAAAGATGAGGGGAGGGAGGGGGGAACTACGAACCTTGCAGTCAACCTCGTACAGAACGTCGTCGATCTCGGTCATCTTGAAGGCGTCAGAGATCATTTCATCGCCTTTGTAATAAATGGGGAGGAAGGGCGGTGTGAAAGTTAGTTTATTACGAAGCGCATCAGGCTTAAGGGACGGGAGTGGGTGAGACAGAGATGGGTGGGCGACGAGAGGGGACGGGAAAGACAGGTGCTCGGGGAAGAGAGGTTGGCATACAGTTCACAAGGTTTGACGGAGGGGAGAGCAGGTCAGTCAGTCATTACCCGAGATGACGTCCTTGAAGAGAAGCATGGCTGGCTGCTGTTGTTGGGGGGGGACTTGAGTAGTGGGGTCAAGCGAAAGGCGTGGGAATTTTTTTTTTTTTTTTCTCTCTCACTGTGATGCTTTTCTCTCCTCCTATTTCTTTCTCTCTTCTTTCTTTCTTTCTTTCTTTCTTTCTTTCTTTCTTTCTTTCTTTCTTTCTTTCTTTCTTTCTTTCTTTCTTTCTTTCTTTCTTTCTTTCTTTCTTCTTCTTTCTTTCATTCGCTTCATTTTTTCTCCTCCTCGTTGAAAGGTGTTGGCGGCAATTTTTTCTTTGTGGCGGTTCAGATTTTCGAGACCAAACCACTCGCAACGACAACACGTGTTTTCGGACAGCGGCGGACGAAAGGAGGAGTCACAACACACACACACACACACACACACACACACACACACACACACACACACGCACACACACTTTCTATCTGCATGCAAGCTTGTAGATTTTGCTCGCGATTACCTATGCTGACAGTCGGATAAACCTCCAACGAGCCTTCCTCTGTGCGTCAGCAAAACAACCAAGGGCTTTTTTTTGTTGTTTCTTTTCGTTTCCCCCTTCGATTTCTGAACAGAAAAAAAACCGCTCGTAAAAAAAGGAGGGAGGAACGAGTCGAAAATTGATTCCGTGTAAAAAGGCAGGACGAAGCGCGGCCGAACGAGGAAGCGAACGAGCATGATGGCGAGGCGGGCAAATCAAGCATCAAGCAGTGGGGCTCGCCTTTTTTTTCTACTTTTTTTTCCTCTTTTTTTTTGTTCTTCTTTCACGGTCGACACGTGCACGGCACTGGTCAAAAGCTGCGACTTTGTTTTGTTTGTTTGAAACATTGCAATATTTCTTGTTTTGGTTGGTTGGGTTCCTCTCTGCACTCCGCACTATGCACTATGTGAAATTTTATAACATTATACCGCGAGAATTGAAGCAAAGCTCTTTCTCTTTCCGTCTCTCTGTCGCTTGCTTGCTTGCTTTTGCTTGATTTTGTTCATGTTTGGGAATCGCCGTCCCAGTGAGCTGTGGACCGGTAGACAGACAGACAGACAAACCAAAGGACAAGCAGACCGTCAGACAGATTGACACTTAGGACAGACTGACTGACTGACTGACTGCATTGAGGGCGGGCGACGCGGAGCGCGGTTGCTCTTTCCATTCTTGAACATTTCAAAAATAAACGCCCAAAGAAGAAAAAATTGTGGGCAGCAGCAGCAGCAGCAGCAAATGCCTGTGTCACCACGATGTATGCGGGAACAACAAGCAAGCAAGCACAGCAGAGGGGGGTGACGGCGGCGACACACACACCCTTGGGAGTGGGTGGACAGGCAGACAGACAGACAGACTGGGCGATCGGAGCACAAGACAAGAGAATTTTTAGCGAGAGGACGCTTTTTTCCTTTCCTTTTTTGTTGTTGTTGGTTGTTGTTGTTGTTGTTGATTTTTGTTGTTTTTTCGTTTCTTCTTTTACTTGGCTCTCTTGCTGGTCTGTTTTTGTAATCCTCCGCAGAGCCGCCGCCGCCGCCGACGCCGCCGCCGCCACCGCCGTTGTCGCCCCCCCGACTTCTCGCCCCTCCCAGTTCTCGACCCTCCTTCACTTCTCCTTCCTTCCTTCTTCCACCCACTCACCCTCGCTACCCCCACCTACCAACCCGCCCCTCACCCACCCACGCACCCATCCTCGCACGGTCTTCCAATATCGACACGTCGACCTCGATCCTGAACACGCCGCGTCTGTGTGGGAACGGCCCGGTCGGCCGCCAGCCAGCTCTACGAGACCACCTCCACGCCGGCCCATTCATTCCCGGTCCATTATCACCTCTCGACCAAACCTCCATCAGCGGCCGCCGGGATGAGCTCTTCCCGCTCCAACACCACCGGCGCCGCTGTCCTGCAACCCTCGTCACACCCCAATCCTCACCTTGTCCACCTCTTGGAGCAGCTCCAGCTCCAGGAGCAAGAACGTCAGCAACACCAGCGGCAGTATCAACTTCCGCTGGGCCTCCAGCCACCACAATCACAGACTCTTAAGTCCTCCCTGTCTCCTCTCCCGTCTGCCGCACCGTCTGTTGGCGCTGGCGCTGGCGGCGGCGGTGTTGGTGGAATGCTTCCTCTTCTGTCACCTCAACCGGGAAAGCAAATCATACCAACGGCCTCCCTTCCCCACCAAACTGACGCTAGCCACTATATGTCCGCCCTGCAAAAGCACCAGCTCATCAACGACTGGAACGCGCAGAAGCTTTCCCCGTCGATCGGCACGAAAAGCCCGTACACAGGGACAGATTCACACCAACCTCAGCAGGCAACCGTGGCACTACACGCGCGCAAAAGCTCCGCAACTACAGCTAGTGCAGCATTCCGTAAAGCCGCAGCAACTCTACCTACAGATTGCGTCGGACAACCTTCCCGACGAGCAACTGTCGTTCCACTCGAGAGAGCCGAGCGTCATGTCGGACCGTCCCACAATGTACGGTGGCGTGCAGCGCCTTCCAGGCGGGTCCATCGGTTGTACTGCAGGAACACCCGCAACAACAAGATATCCGGAACCAAAAACCTTTCGCGCAGAGTCAGTACCAACTGCGACCGCAGCAGCTCTCCCCAATGCCTCGACCTGAACTACAGCCCTCCTTCCCGTTTCAGAATAACGAGCAGCAGCAGCAGATGCTTTCACTGCCGCCGCCGGCGCCGCCGCCGCAACGACAGCTTCCGCTAACACCGCAGCAGGAGCGGGAGCAGGAGATGGTGCAGTTGCAACTACAACAGCAGTACCGACACCCGTTGGGCAGCCAGAGTCGCTCAGGTTCCTCCTCCTCGCTCGCGTCTCGGGGTGGTGGCAGTCCGTTCGACCAACAACGAGGCAATTCACTGTCTCAAATTGACGCGGGGTACTGGGGCAGCTCCTCCCAGAATGCTCATGTCCCAGCTCTACCAACGCTCTCCACCCATCCATACATCTTTCACTCACCGACAGACCCCATACCGTCCCTCATTGCTGGTCGCCCCATCGTTAAAGTTACGGTCCTTCTTGGCGCGCGCGGCCACCGTGCTCCGTCACTTCTTGCCCAACTGATCTCCCAGCAGCCTCCCCTCGAGCACCCGCACTTGAAGTTGCTTGCGTCGACGGGCAACCGCTACGCCGGCGTCGGAGAGTACTGGGACGCGTCGTCAGCCCACGTCATTATCGAAGGCAACGTGCCGCTCCGCCGCTCGGTGAAGCGCCTCAACTCGGCCTCTATGCGGTCCGGGAAGGTGCGCGACCATGTCGTCAAGAACAATGACATTAGCATGCCCATGATGGGATGGATGACGTCCACCTGCGAGGACCTGTGCTCCAGCACCGAAGAGATGCGCGTCGACTTTGAAGGCGAAGGCGGGCTCGTCGGCATCCTCGCGACGTGCCACTCCTGGGTTTACCATGGCTCGGACGCGTTCACCCTCAACCCGTGTTGTTCGAGCCCATCTGGGAAAAGCAGTTTGCGGTCGCCACCCGCATCGCGAACGTGCCCATCGACATGGTCAACCCCCATTACCGACTTTGTCACCCCGTTCGCCACGGCCATGTCGGCCCGCTCCAAGGCCCGCAACGGAAACTACACCCGCCGCGATGATGACTTTGCTGACGTACGAGACCCGCCACGGCGGGCCCAAAGTCGTGCACTGGATCGTCCTTCGCTCGTGGGGCTGCGGCTCGGGAACGCTCAAGGACGGCGACACGCTCGACGGCGGCTGGATCGCCGCAGAGTGCACCACCCGGGGATCCCCGGTCCACCTTAAAGGCGCCGTGGGGCCGACAGTCCGCGGCGCTAGCACCGGCGGGCTGTCTGCGCCGTCGCCAACGAGTTCCTCGAACCGAACCATGAACATGAGCATGGCGGCCTCGAGCCTCTTGGCAGCAGGGGCCACCACTGTTGCGCCTTCATTGTCCGTGATCCCACGACAGCTCTCGTCGACCTCTCTATCCGCTGCCGCCACTTTCACCCACACAGCCGCCTCATCGTCCTCTTTCATCCTCGCATCGTCTTCAGCGGTCGTCGTCGTCGTCGTCGTCGTCGTCGTCGTCGTCCTCGTCCTCGTCGTCCTCGGTCCCTGCAACCCTGGACCTCAGTCTCCTTCCCGACACCATGGGCACCATGTCTTGGTCGCTATTCTCGAGCATCGTACCCCCGCTTCGAATCGCGCTCCGCGGCGCCCACGCCGCGGCCACCGCCGCCGCCGGCGGCGGAGTCGGCAGCGGCGGCAGCGGCGCGATGGGGGTGATTCTCGGTGCGGGCGAGTACCACGTGCTCGCGGGGGTGGAGCCTGGGTACAAGGTGGTGACGCAGATGGAGTCTTTGCAAAAGGTTGTATCGGCGGGTCGGCTCCCACGCGGCGCTGGCCGCGTGCGGGTACCCTTACATGCCGAACGGCATCTCCCCCTCGGCCGTCCGCGACCTCTGCCAGTTCTCCACGAAGCGCTCCCGCATCGCACTCACGGCCCTCGGCGGCATCATGATGGCGCGAGGCAAGAAGGAGGCGATCCGCGCACTCCTGGCCGCCACGTCGCTGGGTCTCGCGCATGGGCGATCGGCTCGAGCGGCAGGAGACTGTCGTCCGGAGGTGCAGCGTCGGCGACGACGAGGAGAAAGGGAGCGTCGGCGGCGGCGTCGGCGGTGCCCGGTCGGCCTTCCTCGTGCACTCGGTGGGCGTGCAGGAGGAAGTGACGGCGGCGGTCAACTCTGGCGCGCGCGTCTTTTGGCTTTTGCTACCGGCGCTCAAGGGATCCACCTTGTCCCCTTCTTCTTCTTCCTCGTCTTCCTCCTCCTCTTCCGTGTCCGGCGGCTCGCCGACCCCCGGCGACGCGCCACAGCTGTTTTCGTCGTCGTCGTCGTCTTCGTCGTCGTCACGGTCGGCGGCAGCCGCCGCCGCCGCGGTGGAGCGGATCCGGCTGGTCCTGGTGTGCACGAGCGACCGTGGGTACGCGCGGACGGTCGGGACGGCCACGTACGTCGGGACGCCGCCTGCGCGCAAGCCGGATGGGACGGGCGTGTTTATCTCTTGATTGGTTTGTTGCGGAATTCCTTTTTTTTTTTTTTTTTTGTTTGTTTGTTTTGTGGAGCACTACTGTTTCTTTTACTTTTGGGCGTCCATTCCGTCGTTCTCTCCTCTTTCTATCACGCGCTCTGCCTTGCTCCATCCTGTAATACCAAAAGTGCGCCGCCTCGGGCAACCGACTCTGCCTCCCGCCCTTGCCCTTTTTTTCTTGTCTCTTCTTCCATCTCCCTCCCTCCCTCCTCTATCCCGCTTGGAGAAAAGAAGAGAAAAAAGGGAAACAGCTCGAGCGGGTGGTCGGGGGTAACCGCCAGCAGCCAAAAAAGCACCTCTTTGTTTCGTTTCTAACGTTTTTGTGCAAAAACATCCCCCACTGTGTTAAACCCCTCTTCTCCAAAGCACTCACACTGGGGGCTCCGGAGGCCCTTTTTTTTTTTTTTTTCCTTTTTCTTTTTCACTCAATCTCTCACTTCGTCTCTACTGGCACTACTACTGCTACTACTACTTTTACTACTACTACTACTTCTACTGCTACTGCTACTGCGACCCCCGTCTCTTGTCTCTATTGCACTGTTGTTTTTCCTCACGCCGCCCCTCTCATTATATTTTTGCCAACACCGTTTTCACTCTGTCTCTTTCTTTCTCTCTCTCTTCGTGGGTTTGTCCTCTTACCATGTAACAAGTTTGGTGGTGCCTCGTTTGCCCTCTGTTTTTTTTTTTGTTTTTTTTTTTTTTTATCTTTCGTAAGGGAGGGAGGTGGAGTTGCGGTGTTTCTCCAACGCGATTTTTTTTTTTTTTTTTCGCCGGGGCCCGCGCAGCGGGTTGAGGATTAACTCTCTCTCTCTTGAACGCCCTCGACGAGCTTCGGTCAGCCCTGACCCAAGCAAGCCGTGTTGAGTCTCCCACACACTCCATTTCACACTAATTACATCGCGGCCACTCCCCCTTACCACTCACTGGCTATCTGCAGTTCCACCAATTTGATCCGTCTGCCTCTGGCTTGACTTGGCTTTGGCTTTGTCTCCCCCAGAGAAAACTCTTCTGTGTTGTGTCTTTTGCACCAGAGGAGTATGCCTTATTCATTTTGTGACTGTGTCTGTTTCAAACGCTTTGCTGTGAGAATGCCCTCTTTGTGTTGGAGATTTCTTAGGGGGGTTTTTTTTTGGGGGGGCTTTCTATGACTCCAATTACAAATTCCTGTCTTTTGCCCCTAGAGTGTTGACGACCCTTTGCCCCCTTTTCATTAGTCAGGTTTGGTATTTAGGTCCATGCTCTAGTTTCCACCTGTAGCCCTGGGTGAGGAGTTTAGAGAGGCACAGTCTCACAGAATTACCACCCACAAACAGACGTCTCCCCTTCATTCAGGAACCAAAAAGCCGGATAAAGGATATCCGGAATATTCCCTCCACCGGATGCTGAGATTTTCGGATACAGAGCATCCTCAATATCCGTAAAAGCGGATAGTTTCGATGCTCTACAGCAATACAATATCCCCAAAAACTTTGGGAAACTGACTTGGCAACCAGATCAAATCTGACTTGCTTCCCACTTTGGAACGGACTTTGGCTTCAAGCCCAATCCCGCCTGAATCTGACTTGAAATCAAACCGGTACATTACGTAATTCTTGCTGCAGAAAAATGGAAGAAAAAAAAAGCTGGTGCGACAGACTGACCTCATGTGCCCTCTGTCAGAATCAGTTGCTGCACTTTGCAAAGCCTTGAGACTGCTCCTGTCAGAGTCAACGACAGACCACCAGCGGAGGTGCAGCTACGGTCTCTGTGTCTCTCCCCCAATAGGACCATTTGATTGATATGAGATACATAGAAGCGAGACTGAGATACAAACATTTGAGCAAACTATCTTCAATTCTGTCTTCCCATCTGTTGGAAGCGATTACCTCCAATCCACTATGCAATGACAGCCCCTGACAGAGGTGAGACAGGCCTGACCGATCGTGCTGCCTCCAGTTTTTCTGTTCTGCCACAGCACAAATTATGTAATCCGCCCCAGTTGATTTCGAGTAGGATTTTACTTGGAATGAATTCCTTATTGATTTCAAAGCAATTCGAAAATCGAATTTATTTCAAGTGGGCTCCAAAGTTTTGCGGATATTGCTGTAATAAGACATCGATTGAAAACGCGGACATCTGCCAAAAAAACGACCAGCCGAGCAGGTATCTCTGCACCATTTTATATTCCGCGACACGGACACAGAAATTTGAATATCCCCTTCGATGTCCGGCGGTTCCCAGCCTTATTCCCACTCCCTTACTCACACAGGTTAACACGGACAGAGGACCGAATTTTTCCAAGTCGAGTCAAACCGGAAACAAATGGAAACCTCAAAACGAATCGGACCTGAAAAAGCCGCGTTTTACCGGAAAAATTTTTGTAAGCAGAAGAAAATGAAATGCCTGACTTAATTCGACGAATAGAAATCATGATCGAGAGGGCAGATTGAAGAAAAAAGGAAAAAGAGAAATGGCCCAAAAACAAGGAGAGAGAAAATTGACAAGTCAACCCCCCTTGACTTGGAGCATCCACCACAAATGCCCTAAGTCCCCCGACCCTATGCATGTATGTACAAGTGCCAAAAATAAATAATAAATTAGGCAGGTGTGGGGTGCAGCCTGTCAGGCACCCCATCCCTTGGCAGTTGGGCAGTCTCTGTTAGTCAACAAAAAAGAAAATATATTGAGAAACCCCTGGTGCAACGGAAACTGTTAAGACGAAAGTAGTAAAAGCAGGCCCAATAATAAAGACGGGTTAGTCACAAGTACACTTTGATAACACGTTGGAAACTAAAGAACTGGGAAGAATAATAGAGGTCCCAATCCTTGCAGTTTTATGACAGGTATGCTTGCTTTTGCAAATAAAATCCCTAGACTTAATCACTAAGACCTCAGTGTCGTCTCACAGTGGCAAAAGGGTTAGCAGCTGTAAACAGTCTACTCTGAGTGAGTGAGTGGAAGGAGTGAATGAAGTGGAGATGTGTGTTTGTGGGTGGTCCTTCTCCCCAACTTGGAGAGAAAGAAAAAAACTCTGTTATGAATTATTGATACATGATGGTGATATACACGCTGTAATAGTTGCTAGGCAAGCGTGACCTGCACAGGGCAAAAACCTCTCCTATATTATCTGCTTGAGCAGAGGAAGAGGAAAACTGTTGTCACTGGGTTTCCGTTCCACTTAATACTTGGAGTATTTGTCAGCAGTGCAAGCCAGCGCCCAGGTCTGCATTGGCAGTGGCGCACTCTCCCATGGGCATTGTGAGAATGATAACTGACAGTCATAATAGGTTCGGGTCTGTCTTCTGCCTCTTGCTGCTAACCAGTCAGTTCCGCCTAACACTCCCCTGCACGATGGCCATGGGTGTAGCACCCGTTATGCAAAGCGTGCGTAAGCGTCTGAGGCTTCAACCGAAAGGGTGTTTGAAAGGTCGGAGCGGGGTTGGAGGCCAAGTAGTGAGGTCAGTCGCTGGTGCTGAGACGTCGAGAGTGGTTTTGTGAGAATGTCTGCGATCTGGTCGCTGGTTGGTACGTAGCGTACAGTGATCTCTCCAGTGGCTACGCCTTGTTGGAGGAAATGAGCACATATGTCAATGTGTTTTGTGCGAGCATGTTTGAGAGGGTTGAGCACTAGTGCGATTGCAGATTGATTGTCCTCAAGGATTGGTAGTGGCCGCTGTGCAGGGAGTTGCAACTCTGATAATACAGCTAAGAGCCATTGTGCTTCTTGGAAGGCTTCAGAAAGTAAGTAGTATTCTGCTTCCGTGGAGGATAGCGATACTCGATGATGTTTGCGTGAGATCCAAGAGACAGCGGCGCCCATGAGGAAGAAGACATATCCAGTGTGCATTGTGTGGTCTCCAGGTTCCCCCCAATATGCATCAGCATATGCAGATGGTTCAAGGGTGTCGTTTGTGAAGAGCCGTAGCGGATTGTGGCTTTGCCTGTAGAATTATCTGTAGTCCCAGGTGCCTCAGAGGTAACAAAGCAGGTGGCGGAGTGCATTGCGATGGCACTGGCGTGGCTTCAGTTGGAACTGGGAGAGTACATTTGTTGCAAATGCAATATCTGGTCAAGTTTGTGTTGCGAGGTATTGAATTTTCACGAGTGTGGATTGATACCAGCTTGAGTTGCTCTCGCTGAGTTCGATTGACGTTTCGTCATGCATAAAGGTGATAGACATTGGAGTTGATGCAATATCGAGGTTGTCCCACATTTTCTCTTCAGTGAGAATTGTCCTGGTGTATTTGTCTAGGACCATCCAAATGCCTTCGGAGTTGCGCTCGAGTGGATGCGAATCACTTGGCTGACAGTGGTTTCCTTGAGGGACATGCTGCACTCAGCACGAAAAGCATCCTCAATTTTTGCAATGAGAGCTGTGGTGTTGGCCATGACATTGATGTCGTCGACCAAGACAAAGATGATTTCAAACGTTTGCTGCTGAGGGTCTACTTGAAAGAAGAGGCAGGGCTCAGCAAGATTGATTGAAGCTGAGTTTCTCGACAATGAACTTGCGAAGGGTCAGGAACCAGTTGCGTCCAGATTGATGGAGTCCATAGAGGCTATTGAGGAGTTTGCAGAATAGTTTCTTTCCATCTGGAGTGAATCACTTGTGCCTTTTGGTGGATGCATGTAGATGACTTCTTTGAGGAAAGTGTACAGGTAGGCTGTGTTGACATCCATGCTGTGGTACTTGAGGTCAAAAGCAAGGCTGATTGCAATGAGCAGTCAGATGGCCTGGATCCAGACGACAGGAGAAAAGGTGTCTGTGTAATCGATGCCTTCGCGTTGAGTGTTTCCACATGCAACAAGACGAGCTTTCCCCCGCTTCAGCCAGCCAAAGGGGTCAAGCTTGTACGAATAAACCCATTTGCAGAACATTGCACGTTTGCCAGGAGGAAGAACTGCCCATTGCCAGACCTTGTGCTCGTCCATGAGAGAGTGAAGCTCTAACAACCAATCCTTTTCTTTCCTCTTTGGTGTTTCTCCCCAGGCCAGTGCTACCACACCAGGCTAGTAGAGGTATGATTTCCCCAGGCCAGTGTGTTGTATGCCAATCTGGGGTGAGGTTTCCTTCCCTTTCCTTTCTCTTCCTTGTCCTACCTGGGTGGTTCTCACATTGAGCTCTGTCTCTGTGATACTGGCAGATGCCATACTGCCTTAGGGCATTCCTTTGTTGAACTGCTGCCTGTTTGTCACCATGTTGGACAGTCAGGGCTTGAACCTGGGGCCTGTGGGGTATTCCACAGGACCAGTTCATTCAATCCCACACAAGGCAGTCACACTTCGCTCAATCACATCTGCTTCCCCACCAGCACAAATCCGAGATTACAGAGAGAGAGAAGAAGGTAGAGCGAAAGGATGAAAGTGGGTGGTCCATGCATCCCTCATCTCCCCCACTTTAGAGAGTGATAAGGCTTTACACTAATCCCATAAAATGCAAAGGATGTCTGATTTGGGTCTGATTCAAAAACTAATCAAATCAAATCAGATGATTTTTTGCTGAATAAGCTATAACTGAAAAGGCAATTCAATTGATCTTCTCTTTTGATGAGCAATTCTCGTTCAGCAGAACATGACATCACCTATGCAATGAAAAATATAAAGCTGGGCCAGCTTCAGATTAGATGATTTATCAAAAGTCAGGCTGAGGAATGCACATGGAGTCGGTTACAATTTCATTATCAAAGGTCCATTTGATGTAAACCAATGTAAAATGAATTTAGGATAGAAAAGTCTACTTCTCCGACCTCCCAAACAACCCAAAGAGGCCACTACGACAGTTGCCTGAAGGAAATTGCCCATCAAGGAATTTGGCAATGTCATTGTGGCCATTCCTTTTGGCAATATCCAAAGGTCTTTCACCATTTGAGTTCACAGCAGAGGCATTTGCGTTCTGAGTGATCAACAGCTTCACGACGTGCAAATGGCCATTCTTTGCTGCAATGTGAAGCGGAGTCCACTTACTGTTTAACTCAGCATCCACAGTGGCACCCTCCTGGACCAACCACTTCACAACTTCAAAATGGCCGTTCTGAGATGCAATGTAGAGTGGTGTTGCTGTGTTGTTGTTCTCAGCATCCACAGCGGCACCCTGCTGCACCAACCACTTCACAACTTCCAAATGGCCGTTCTGAGATGCAATGTGGAGTGGTCTCCACCTGTCCTTGCTCTCAGCATCCACAGTGGCACCCTTGTGCACCAACCACTTCACAACTTCCAAATGGCCGTTCTGAGACGCAATGTAAAGTGGTGTTGACTTGTCCTTGTTCTCAGCATCCAAGGTGGCACCCTGCTGCACCAACCACTTCACAACTTCCAAATGGCTGTTCCAAGATGCAATGTGGAGTGGTGTCCACTTGTCCTTTGTCAGGAACAGGGCAGGACAGGACAAGGCAGACAAGGAACTGAGAGGAGTGATGATTGTATTGGAAACAATAATTCACTTGAGGGATGGGACAGGTCCCCCATCCCCCTTTTATACCTTTTGAGAGTCTTCCTTGTCAAGACTCAAAGAAAGTTCCAGAAAGAGCAATTAGTAATACAATGATACCAATGATACCAATGACAACAAGACAAGTCAGGAAAGCAAAGAAGGTTCCAGAAGGTTCCACAAGGTTCCATGAAGGAATGTTCTAGAAGGTTCCAGAGGTTTCCAGAGGGTGATTCATAACATCATCTCCCCCTTTTAGGCCTCTTCTGCAACTTGGTGGGGTACCTGGTCTTGAACTTGAGCAGAAGGTCTTGACAGTGAGTGAGGTTTGACTCAGGTTCCCAGGTGTTGTCAGCATCTGAGTAACCTTTCCACTTAACAAGGAACTTGAGTGTCCTTCCAAACCACTTGGCATCCAAGATTTGTTCAACCTCAAATTCCTCTTCACCTTCTACCTCAACTGGAGGAGGAGGAGGAACAACTCTGCCTGGAATGGAGTTGGCCACAAACTTCTCCAAAAGGCTGACATGGAAAACTGGGTGGATCTTCATGGATGCAGGGAGATCCAGCTTGAAGGTGACTGGATTGATTTGCTCCAAGATCTTGAAAGGTCCCAACTTGAGGTTGTCTAGCTTGGGACTTGGTCTTTTGGTCTGCAAGTTCTTCCTCATGCCCAGCCAGTAAAAGTCTCTGGAAACAAGCTCATATGTCTTGTGCTCTCCTGGGTGTCCAGCTGTTGCTGCATATGCCCACACACTGTCAGGAAGCAGTGAAAGGTGTGTCTTGGATGGTGGGGTGAAACCATCTCCCCCTTCAGGTGCAAGGTCTGTCCTTCTGTGCTCATCAGCAGTGGGGCTTGAATTGTTGACTGGGAACTGTGATTCTTGAATCTTTGACTCAGGGTTCTGTTCTTGGCAAAAACTGTGAGCTGTGGAGCTTGAATCTTGAATTTGGACTGTGAACTGTGGTTCTTGAATCTTTGACTGTGGGTTCTGTGAACTACAGACTTGGCCATGACTGTGAGCTCTATGAGCTGTCCTGGAATCTTGACTATGAACTGTGAACTGTGAAACTTGAATCTTGGCTGGCTGTGAATCTTGAATCAAGGGCTTGAGAGCATGAGACTTGGGGGCTTGACTTGAGTTTTGGGTGACTGTTCCGATTGGTGGAGGTTGGACTTGACCAGTGACCCAATCAATGGCAGGGTTCTGGGCTTGCAGCCATGGTAATCCCAGGATGACAGAGAATGTGGGTGAGCCAAGATCCAATACTTCCAGATTGACCATGGATGGTGGAAAGTCTTGGATGTGGAGGTTTAGCTTGGTTTCATGGCTGATTTCCTTGAACAGAGCATGATTGGCAAAGTGGACCTTGAGGGGTGTGGATTTCTTGATCGTAGGAATGGCACAAGACTTGGCAAGGGTGGCATCAATGATGTTGCAGGATGATCCAGAGTCTATAAGGGCCTTGGTTGTGATGGTTGACTTGGGTGAGAGTTGAATCTTGACATCCATGGTGAGTTGGTGGGGCTTGGAATCTGAGGTGTTTGTGGTGCTGGTGGTGGTGATGAAACAGGGGCAGCTTGGAGGAGGGTCCAGGGAATTGCCCCTCAGTGAGCCTGGACCTGGGAGTTTGGGTGCTTCTTCCTTGGGCAGTCCTTGACAGCATGCTCCTTGGAGCCACAGTAAAAACACAGTCCCTGCTGGGCCCTCCTTGTTTTCTCCTCTTGGCTCAGAGGACCCTTAGGAAGTGTCTCAACTGCATCCACTTGCATGGGTTCAGGAACTGTGAGAGCTTGAGGAACTGGGGTAGGTCTTGATGTAGTTCCTACTTGTCTTTGCTTCAGCCTCTTGGAGTAGAGTCTGTTGTCAATCTTGATGGCAAGGAGAATGTACTCTTCCAAGGTCTCAGGGATGTGCAGAGACTGGGAGAGCATGTCTTGGATAGACTCATGGAGACCATCATGGTACAGCTCCATCAGAGCTGCATCATTGTATCCAGAGTCTCTGGCTAGTTGCTTGAATTGGTTGGTGTAGGCCACACAAGATTGCTTTCCTTGCTTGATATGCTTGAGCTTGGATCTTGCTGTCCAAGATGCGTAGGGGTCACCAAAGGTAGCTTCCAGCCCCTCCCAGAGCTCTTGCAGGGTGGTGGGTGTGCTTGGGAGAGATCTGTACCATGATTGAGCTTGACCAGACAGGAGGGTGCTTGTGAAAAGAACCTTGACTTGCTCACTGGGAAATCTTGAAGGTTGGAGAAGGATGACATTCTCCACAGTGGCCATGAAGTTCCTAAGGTCTTTGGCCAGCCCAGTGAACTTGTCAGGGCTAGGAACCTTGGGCTCTCTTGCTTGGTTGGCTTGAGGCAGGGGAAGAGCTTGATGTTCTTGTTGGTGAAGTTGTTGTTGAAGCTGGTGCTGCTGGTGAAGGACTTGTTCTTGAAGTTGGTGCGTCTGTCTTGAGAGGGCTTGTAATTGGTCCATCAAGGCTTGGAAGGCAGTTGCATCAGGGAAGGTGTTGTTTGGGTCAGACATGATGGCAGAGAGTAGTGGGAGAGGGTGAAGTGAATTATGATGTCAGGAACAGGGCAGGACAGGACAAGGCAGACAAGGAACTGAGAGGAGTGATGATTGTATTGGAAACAATAATTCACTTGAGGGATGGGACAGGTCCCCCATCCCCCTTTTATACCTTTTGAGAGTCTTCCTTGTCAAGACTCAAAGAAAGTTCCAGAAAGAGCAATTAGTAATACAATGATACCAATGATACCAATGACAACAAGACAAGTCAGGAAAGCAAAGAAGGTTCCAGAAGGTTCCACAAGGTTCCATGAAGGAATGTTCTAGAAGGTTCCAGAGGTTTCCAGAGGGTGATTCATAACATCCTTGTTTCCAGCATCCACAGAGGCACCCTTCTGCACCAACCACTTGTGATTGGAGTGCAGTTGCAAGATCAATGCAATATGCTTTTCCAGCCCTGTCCCTCAAAACAACAGACCGCCCATCAGCACTGAATCCATCAGATATTCTGAAAGAGAAACCACCAAGCTCGTGCATCAACTGCCAGTGGGCTTTGGTTGACAGCTCAGACAAGCTTAAATAAGCTCCGCCAGAGGATGCTTTCCAAATCCTGACTCTCTTGTAATGACTTCCAGACACAACAATCTGCCCATCAGGACTGAATGCTGCACGCGTAACCCAACTGAAGTGTCCATCTTTTAAACAGTCTACTCTGAGTGAGTGAGTGGAAGGAGTGAATGAAGTGGAGATGTGTGTTTGTGGGTGGTCCTTCTCCTCAACTTGGAGAGAAAGAGAAAAGACTCTGTTATAAATTATTGATACATGATGATGATATGCATGCTGTAATAGTTGCTGGGCAAGCATGACCAGCACAGGGTAAAAACCTCGCCTATATTATCTGCTTGAGCAGAGGAGGAAAACTGTTGACACCGGGTTTCTGTTCCACTCAATACTTGGAGTATTTGTCATCAGCGCAAGCCAGCGCCCAGGTCTGCATTGGTGGTGGCTCGCTCTCCCATGGGCATCATGAGAATGATAACTGACAGGCACAATAGGTTCGGGTCCATCTTGTGCCTCTTGCTGCTGACCACTCAGTTCCGCCTAACACTAGCTGTCCTTGAATAAAGACAGAATTGAACCACATCATCCATCTTTGTTGAGTTTGAGCTGAATCCAGGGTACCGGCTCTGCTAATGACCAGGAGCTTCCCATCTTGAAGACTTGTCTTATCCCTTTTGCCACTAGACTATAGATTAGCCCCTGAAGATGAAGAGGAGATCTCATATATCTTCCTGTCTCTTTGCAGTCTGCGGTATGAAAGGCACTGTAGGGTACAGACCGACAGACAGAGTGAGAGTCCTATCTTTGTCTGTCTCTCTGTCCCTCTTCAAAATGCTCTCTCCGTCTGTCTCCTTCTGAAGCAGTAAAGCATGCGTCAGTGTCCACGACTGTGTGTGAATGTTGCTTTTCCAATCAATGACTGTTTACATCTATATAATAAAAAAAACAAGGATTTGCAGCTAAACTGATTTTCTAATTGCAATTAGTGGAGCAGGGGGGGGGGGGGGGTTAATTTTTTGTCTTTGGTGCCCAATCAAACCTCGGCGGAAAAATCGGAAAAGGAAGGAGCTCAATGCGTTGTCTGTCTATCAGATTGTCTGTCTACCTCCCTGTCTGTAGGACTGGCAGTCAGTGGGCTGTCTGTCTCTCTGTCTGTCTCTCTTTCTCTCTCTCTGTCTCTCTTTCTCCTCTCTCTCTTTCTCTCTCTGTCTCTCTCTCTCAAAAAGGAAGGAAAAAGGTCGATCAGTTGTCTGTCTAAGGCTGTCTGTCTCTCTATTTCTTTCTCCTGTCTCTCTCTCTCTCTCTCTCTCTCCGTCTCTCTCTCTGTCTCTCTCTTTCTCTCTCTCACTCCGTCTCTCTCTCTCCCTCTCTCTATCTCTCTCTCGCAATCCTTCTCTCTCGGTCTGCCTTTCTCTCTATGTCTCTCTCACTCTCGATCCTTCTCTCTCTCTCTGTCTACCTTTCCCTCTCCATGTCCCTCTCTCTGCCTCTCTCTTTCTCTCTCTCCGTCTGTCTCTGTCTCTATCTCTCTCTTTCCTGCCCGGAAGAAGAAAAAATTGTTCCTTATCTCTCTGTCTGTCTCTCTGTCAGTAAGTCTCTCAGTCTCTCTCATTGTTTGTCTGTCTCTCTCTCTTTCTCTCTCTGTCTGTCTCTCCTTCCCTCACACTCTCTCTGTCTGTCTGTCTCTCTCTGTCTCTCTTTCTCTCTGTCCTCTCTCTCCCTCTCTCTATCCCTCTCTCTCTATCCCTCTCTCTGTCTCTCTGTCTGCCTTTCCCTCTCCGTGTATCTCTCTCTCTCTCTCTCTTTCCCTCCTGCAGAAAAAAAATTGTTCCTTATCTCTCTGTCTGTCTCTCTGTCAGTCAGTCTCTCAGTCTCTCTCATTGTTTGTCTTTCGCTCTGTCTGTCTCTCTGTCTCTCCTCTTTCGAGGGTGGGGAGCTTGGGAGCAGGCAGGTCGGACCAACCCATCCGACCAACCAGACTGCCAACGACGCGGCCACGACGCGGCTGAAGAGACGAAGTACGATCACACATACCCACACTCCACACCCCACACCCCACACACACATACACACACACACACACACACCCTCTATCTCTCTCTCTCTCTCTCTCTCTCTCTCTCTCTCTCTCTCTCTCTCCCTCTCTATCTCTCTTTCTCTCTTCTCTCTCTGTTCCTCTCTCTCTCTCTCTCTCTCTCTCTCTCTCGCCTGTCTTCCAAGTGCTAAAGAATTAGGGAGACCCAACTAAAATGACCTTTTCCAACCGCAACAACTGCAAAAATCGCAGAACCACTTGGCCATCACCTACTCAAACCAGAACTCATCAAGTCATCTATGTCGAAACGCTCTTGCCCTGCATGTGGGGGTTTGGATCACCAACGCAGGACTAGCAAAAAGTGTCGAGCAAACACAGGCTGCCCATCCTGTGGAAGTAACTCACATTACCGAAATCAATCTGTCGACTGCCCTTTTTTTGCCGGCTGCTCTGCATGTGGACAGTTGACCCATGGAAACCAGGACTCCATTCGTTGTCCCCGCTTTCCTGGCTGCTCTGCGTGTGGGTTCATCACCCATGCAAACCAAGACTCGATTCACTGTCCCAAATATCCTGGCTGCTCTGTGTGTGGGCAGTTGGACCATGGAAACCAAGATTCCCTTCTTTGTCCCTGCTTCACTGGCTGCTTGGCGTGTGGGCAGTTGAACCATGCAAATCAAGGCTCACTGCTCTGTCCCCAATTTCCTGGCTGCTCTGAGTGTGGACTCACCAATCATATTGACCAAACTTCCCCCCTCTGCCTTAACTTTGCTGGCTGCACCTCCTGTGGACGCCGCAGTCACCATGGCCCAAACTCTCTTCAATGCCCGAACCGCCAGCCATGCCCAAGATGCGGCCTTCGGAATCACCTACACGAGCGCTCAAGGCTTTGCCCTCGACCTTGCCTCACTTGCATGGACAATGACGAGCCTGCTGACATTGCCGAATCCCACGAGTCTGTCAATTCACTTGACTGTCCCCACCGCCTTCCGTGTGATGCCTGTGGTAGCATGGATCACCTTGACCACCAGAGCGAAGATTGTCCTGGCCACATCCCCTGCCCTGCCTGCGGCCAAAGAACCCACCAAACGAGGCGGGACCGTCGATGCCCAAAGACAATTGCTCAGCTTGGGATAGCAGTGGCTCAGGAGTTTTGTGCTGATCAGGTGAGGTCCATTTTCTTTTGCCTTGCAGTATTGGTGATGCCCTCCTGATCACACACCCCCAATTTTTGCATTTTTGACCTTCAGATCCGGGGCAAAGATGTTGACAAGGACCGTCGCTGCCACTTCCTTGGTCCGATGCAGACAGCCTGTCCACTCTGCAACGCGATCATGTTCATTCAAGAGCGGACCAGCGGATCATCGAAAAAAAACCCAAAGTTTTCGCTCTGCTGCAGTCGTGGTCAAGTCTCCCTGCTGCCAGTTGGCTGGCCCAACTCCCTTCATCAGTGAGCTTCTCCTGGGCAATGACCGCCTGTCCAAAGAGTTCCTGTCCAACGCACGCAACTACAACAGCCTCATGGCATTTGCATCTGTTGGTGCAAACATCACCAGCCACGGCCAAGGTGTCCAGTCTTCACCATCAGTGGACAGCTTCACCACAGCATCTCCAACTTTTGCAACGACCCCCAGGATCACCCCAAGTTCTCTCAGATGTACATTTATGACTCTGCCCAGCAGTTCAACGCCAGAATGACAGTCGCTGGTGGAGGATTTGGCCCCTTGCGCCCAATGCCAGAAATAGTGGAGATGCTGCAGGCTGAATTGCTGGAGGTACGTTTCTCCCTCTTCTGTTTGTGGTTCTTCAACAGTTTGTTGTTGACTCCCTTTTTTTCTTCTTTGCTCTTTCCCCGCCACAGTTCAACCCATATGCCAGGCTTTATCAGACGGCTGGAGAGTGTCTGCGTCGCAATCCATCAGAAAGCTTTTGCATCCAGTTTTGCTCCCCCTCTGCTCAGGCTGGAGTCATTACCAGGACAACCTACAATGCTCCAACTGGCGATGTCATTGCTGCAATCCTGCCTTCAGACCCTGAAGTGGAGGAAGGCGCTTATCGAAGCATTGTTGTACGGGGGCGGGATGGCAAATTGGTTCACATTCCTCCAGAACACCCCTGCTACCTCCCACTGGCCTACCCTTTGATCTTTCCCTGTGGTGACCAAGGCTGGATGCTTGGCATTGCAAAAATTGCACCACGGACTGGACAGGATCAGGACAGGACAGGACGGGATCTGGACAGGACAGGACAGGATCTGGGCAGGACTGGACAGGATCTGGATGGACTGGGTGGTCACGCTCCTGGCCGTGACAACAATGTTGACTCTGACGATGACATTCCAGAGGATGCTTATGGTGCTGCAGCTGATGATGCAGATCCTGAGGAGGATTTTGACTTGGGGACAGATGGTGACAATGACTCTGATGGTGACGATGCCGGCAGCAATGGTGGTGAGAGAAGGGTTAGGAGGCAGACCACTGTTACAATGTCCCAGTACTACCGCTACCAGCTCATGTACAGGGAGGGCTCTCACTTACACCTGTACAGGAAACTCTTTCAGCAGCTGATTGTGGACCTCTATGTTTGTGTGGAGTCAAACCGACTGAATTTCATCCGCCACAACCAGAAAAAGTTGAGGGCTGCAGATTATAATGGACTGCACGATGCCTGTCAGGTCGGATGTGACAAATCCTCTTCAGGTGGGGAAGCGGGTAGTCCTTCCATCCAGCTTCCCTGGGTCCCCACGCTTCATGCAGCAGCAGTACCAGGATGCAATGAGCATTGCACAAAAGTATGGGAAGCCAACTCTCTTCATCACCTTCACCTGCAATCCAACGTGGGCAGGAGATCACAAGCAACCTGCTTCCTGGGCAGAGTGCTGTTGACAGGCCTGACTTGGTGTCACGTGTGTTTAACCTGAAGCTAAAGAGCCTGCTGGAGGATTTGAAAATCTGCTTTGGCAAGCAGGTTGCAGTGGTTTGGGTGGTGGAGTTTCAAAAGCGTGGCTTGCCTCATGCCCATATCGCCTCCTGGCTGGACCCCAGTGACACACCCCAGACCCCAGACGACTATGATCGATTTGTGAGTGCAGAGCTGCCTGACCCGCAGGAGAATCCAGAGCTTTACAGGATTATCAAGGAGACCATGATTCACTCTTGCTCTGACCGTTGCAAACCTGCTGGCGCCACCAAGTGCACAAGGGTTTTCCCAAGCCGTGGGTCAATCAGACAGAGGTGTCTCCTGAAGGTGGCGTCAAGTACCGTCGCAGAAATAATGGACGGCATTTCACCCTCCCACGTGGCTTTGAAGTGGACAACCGTTGGGTGGTTGCATTCAACCGGTATCTGTCCAAAAAGTACCAGGCGCACATCAATGTGGAGATTTGCGCCACCATGAGGGCCATCAAGTACCTCATGAAATACTTGCACAAGGGCCATGACATGGCAAGGGTGACGGTGGGCTCTGGAGAGGTGGCTGTCTGCTTGGATGAGATCAATGAGTTCCTTGATGCCCGCTACGTGTCTGCTCAGGAGGCCTGCTGGAGGATCTTCCAGTTCCACATGCAAGGCCGGATACCGTCAGTCACAAGGTTGGCTGTGCATCTCCCTGACCAGCAGCCAGTGTACTTTGACGAGGATGCTGACCTTGAGGAAGTTCGCTGCCCTTCAGAGGGACTCCAAGCTTCTTGCTTTCTTCAGACTGAACGAGCGTGATGAAGATGCAAGGAGGCTGTTGTACTTTGAAGTTCCTGAGCACTACACTTGGAACCAGAGGCAGGCGAGGTGGGCAAAGCGTCAGAGGCAGCAGGCTGCGGCAACAGATTGGTAGGATGTATGCGGCAAGCCCTCGGGACTCTGAGAGATATTTCCTCCGCAGTTCTTCTGGCCAACGTCCGAGGACCTACTTCTTTTGAGCACCTCCGGACTGTGGAAGGAACCACCTTTGGAACGTTTCAGGAGGCCTGTGTGCGACGTGGGTTGACTGCTGATGATCGTGAGGCAGTTCGGTGCTTGCAGCAGGGCGTGCGCGTGATGACAAGCTCAAGAGAGTTTATCAGGCTGTTTGCACTGCTCCTTGCTTTCAATGCTCCAGCAGATCCAAGGGCTCTCTACAATGATTTCAGGAATGAGATGGTCGCTGACCAGCTTCGCACAGCTCAGCTGGAGCATGGGAATCTGGATCTTGCCCCTACAAACCACATGTACTGCACTGCGTTGAGGCTGCTGGACGCGTCCCTGCAGAGTTTGTCAACCTCGCTGCGCAACTTCCCCACCCTGCCACAGCTGGAAGAGTTCCAGCCTGAGCCTGTGCTGGCGCTGGAAGGCCGGCTCCAGCTGATTTTTCAAAGGCTAAACTCGGACTACAACCAGCAGCAGCTGGAGGCCGTTGTGGCAAATGCTGAAAGGAGCTTCAACCAGGAGCAGGCCTTTGCTTACAGGGCAGTGGTGGATGCTGTTGAGCAATGTGGACAACCTGGAGTGTTGCCTCCCCCAGAAGGTCGAATCTTTTATCTTCAGGGAGTGGGAGGATGCGGCAAGACCTTTGTCTACAATGCCATCTTGGCAAAAGTCCGCAGCAGTCAAGGCCGCTTTGGTCAGGGCAGGATTGCCCATGCTGTAGCCTCTTCAGGAATAGCTGCGCTGCTGCTGGCTGGCGGGACAACTGCCCACTCTCGATTTGCCATCCCCATAGAGCTTGATGCTGACTCTCAGTCTGGCATCAAAATGTCCACTGACCGTGCACTGGAGCTGTACTTGGCTGATCTCATTGCATTGGATGAGATATCCATGCTCAACTCCTTGGCTCTGGATGTCATTGACAGAGTCCTGCGGGATGTTGTCAGGCCCTCGGATCCTCAGATGGCTGAAACCCCATTTGGAGGAAAAGTAGTGCTTCTTGGGGGCGACTTTCAGCAGACTGCACCTGTTGTGTCCAACGCCACAAAGACCATGATCTTGCAGGCTTCCTGCAAGTTCTCAAACCTTTGGAGGCATGTCAGGATGCTTGAGCTGAGAACCAACATGAGGCTTGCGCAGGGAACAGCAAACCAGAATGCCGTTGACTTTGCTGGATGGTTGGGTCGCCTTGGCAGGGGTGGCCTGCAGCAGTTTGACACTCCAAATGGAGCATCCAATCATGTCATTGTCCCAGACTACATCAGCACCCTCACCTTTCCTGCAAATGATGGCAGTCCTCGCGTGAGGCAACTGTTTGAGGCAGTCTATGATGATTTTGGTGCAGCAGTTCAGCAGCCAGGGGAAGCTTTTGCATCCTACCTCGCAGACAGGTGTATTTTGGCTGCAAGGAATGATGTGGTTCATCTGTTCAATGAGTATGCTGTGCAGCAGCTTCCAGGAGATACCCAGGAGCTACTTTCTGCTGACTCCCCAGTTGGAGACAATGAAGGCGACAGCCTTCTCATTAGCCCCGAGTTCCTCAACACCCTTAGCCCTTCCAGCCTGCCTCCCCACAGGCTAATTGTCAAAGTGGGAATGCCTCTCATCCTCCTTCGCAACCTGACAGATGGACTCTGCAATGGGACACGCCTCATCCTATGTGAGGTCTGCCCCAATGTGCTGCTCTGTGAAGTTGTTGTGGGCAGCAGGAAAGGAGAGAAAGTCCTCCTTCCCAGAATCTCTCTGCAACCCAGTGATTCAGGATTTCCCGTTGAGTTCACCAGAAAGCAATTTCCTGTTAGACCTGCGTTTGCAATGTCCATCAACAAGTCCCAAGGCCAGACTTTGAAAAAGGTTGGACTGGATATGTGGGAGGATGTGTTTGCGCATGGACAGTCCTATGTTGCTTTTTCAAGAGTGACATCCCCAGCAGATCTTATAATAACTGCAAAACACAATCAAGAAAAAGGTGGACCAACTATTAGAAATGTGGTTTACAAGGAGTTGGTGGATCATCTTAGGGTTTAATTCATTCTGTGCAGCTTCTCAAGCTCTCTATGTGACCTTGCTACTTAATAAATTTTCTTCCCTCTTTCTTTTTTTTTTGGCAAGGACTGTTTATAAGTCAACCAACGGGTACCCCTAGTCTTTGTTTGAACTAAAGTCAAGGGGCTGTTTGTGTTTATTTCTCCCTTTTGCCCACCTGCCTGTCTTTTGTTTTTGTTTGTTGTTGAATGCCCTGGCGAGTCTCACCCGCCGCTTCTGCCGTCTGTTCTCGGTCGACCACTATCTCTTGCAAGAAAAATTTTTTATTTCGCTTTTTGTGGGGGAAAAAGAGTGCGAGCCAGAGAGAGTCTGACAAAAAGGGAATGGGCGACATGAAAGAAGACAAAGAGAGAGCGAGAGACGGCGAGACAGAGAGAGAGACAGAGAGACAGAGATAGTTGTCTTCTTTTTCTTTTCTTCTTAGTCGGCATGCATAGGCAGAATCATGCAATATGTTGTCTGTCTGTCTGTCTGTCTGTCTGGGGCAAGCCCTTTCATTTCAATCCATCAATCAATCCAATCAATCAGTCGTGGTCATATGTCGTCGACCTCGACCTCGTCGCCGTCGTCGTCGTCGTCGTCGTCGTCGTCGACCGCCTCGGCCACGTCATCGCCAACCTTGCCGCCAACCTCGTCGTCTGCGTCGTCGTCGTCGTCGTCCTCTGCTTCTGCCGCCTCTGCAGTCCCCGTCCTGAGGATCGTGGCTGCCGCCGCCGCCGCCTCCTCCACCACCGCGACAGCCACCGTCAAGTCCTCCTCGTCTTCATCGTTGCCCAACGCATCCACCTCGTCCTCCGTGTCCTCCTCGTTCTCGGCGTCCTCCTCCTCCTCCTCGGCGGCCTCGTCGCCGTCCTCTCCGCCGTTCTCCCGGCCGCCCTTGCCCGTCGACTCGCCTTGCTCCATCCACTTTCCATGGCCCGACAACGCCCCGCACGCCATCGACGGCCAAGTTGTCATCTCCGTCGCCAAAACCCTGCGGGAACCAAAGATCTCGGTCGAGGTAAGAAATAAGGGGCCCAAATCCGCCACACAGGCGCGCATTCCCAGATCCCATCTAACAACTCCCCCTGAATTAAAAAACCAGCTGCGCGGGGACACGACTACGCGGTGGGCCGGCTCCGCCGGCGCCTTTGGCCCGCGCCAGATCGTCCGCTCCGTCGTCAGCGTCAACCACGCCAGCCTCATGATCCCCTCCAACATCGGCAAGACCGTCTCCATCCCCTTCCGCCTCGACCTCGCCAGCGTCCCCTGGCTCCCGCCCTCCTTTGACGACTTTGCCCGCCGCCCGTCGTCCGCGTCCGCCTCGTCGGCGTCGGCAGCGACCGCCGCTGCCCCGCGATCGTCGCCAAACGGCAGCAACGCCCACGACGAAAACCAGCAACAGCCACGAAGAGCGTCGGCTGCCATTTCGTACTCGCTGATGGTCTCGGTGTCGTGGGCCGAGGGCATCTTCAACTCGCGCTCGCTTCGCACCGCAGAGATCCCCGTGCTGGTATCGGGTCCAACCGCCGATGTCTTTGAGTGAGTGGCTGTCTTAGTGGCTGAACCCCATGTGCTAGCTGAACCCGGCTCCTAACTGCTGGATCAACCAACCAACCCAACCTACCTAACCTACCCAACTAACAAATAAATTACTAGATCTCTCCGCTCGCCAAAGCCGCTCACTCACAACCCGAAGCTAGGCCCCGAGGAGGTTTCCGCGTCCGTCCTCGTCCCAAACTCGACGATCCGCATCGGCGGCCCGGTCGTCGCAGAAGTCTCGGTCCTCGCCGTCCCGCCGTCCCGCGGACGCATGACTTCCCTCGAAGCGTCCATCTGCTGCATTACCACGGTGGGGTATCTGTTCATTATGCATTATTGTCCATGGGCTTTGTGTGTGATAAGAGGGGATCGCCGAAAGACAACCCACTTTCTGCAATCCTGCGCCGATTGTAACCACTTTCCTTCCACGCTTCCCACCTTGCAACCAAAAAAAAACTATCCACGCATAGTACCGCGGCGCAAAAAAACGCCTCGCACATTGAAACGACGCGTCTCGCGCACGTCGTCGACACCAGCTGGGCCGCCTCGCCCGCGCTCTCAACCACCGACCCGTCCAAAAACCAGCGCGTCGTCACGCTCCGCCCCGTCAACAACCTCTGCTCTCCGTCCTTTGACTCCCCGCTCGTCACCGTCTCCCACTGCCTCCGATTCGCCCTCCACACTGACGCAACCGCCTTGCGCTCCACCAGCAGCAGCGGCGCCACCGTCGCAGCTACCACCACGTTTGACGTGCCCATTGTGCTTGTTGCGACGCTCGGTCCCACCCGACCTGGTGGAGGTGGCAGTAGCAGCAGCAGCAGCACCAGCAGCAGCAGCAGTAGCAACAACAGCAGCAACAACAGCAGCAGCGAAAGAGCGGCGCCTATCCCGCCGGTGATGTTGGGCGACAACTTGATTGCCATGACGAGGGTGTGGGCCGAGTTCGAACCGCGAATGCCCGACGAAATCAAGCTGAGCGTCGGACAGCAGGTCGCGATACACGAGGTCCACCAAGACGGCTGGGCGCTCGGCACAAACCTGTCGACCCAGCAGACCGGAATGCTGCCCATCGCCGTCGTCGCCCCCGACCCGACCGCCGTCGACGCCCTCAAGAACCGAATGGCCGCCCCGCTACCGTTCCAGGAGCAGCTGTTCCTGCAGCGGCAGGGCTACATGAAGTCCGGTGCCCCACGCCGCACTGCCTCGCTCCGCAGCCTTGACGTTCTGGCTGCGTCCGCTCCTCCGAACCCAGCCCAGCAGATCCAGCCGCAAACGCCGCAGTCGGTTTTACATCCCCCCGTCGCCGCGCCACTCGCTCTCCACCAGGGCCTCCACAACCACCATCACCACCACCACCACCACCACCACCCTTTCCAGCAGCAGTCGCCGCTCGCCAGCCCGGCAGGCCAAGGCCTTGCGCGCAACTTCTCGACCCTCAGCGCAAGCAGCGCAGCGAGCAGCGGCGCCAGCGGCGCCAGCGGCAGCAGCTTTCATCACGGCGCGCCTCGCGGAATCCTTGGCGCCCCTGTGCAGGTTGCCGCTGCTGCTGCTGCTGGGGTGCCCTTTGCCCCGCAAGCCTCTGCGCTCCACCAGCACTCTGCTCTCCTCCGCTCGCACAGCATGGCCTCCAACGGCAGCGTCCACGGGTTCCCGGGAGGCGGCGGCAGCGTCTCCGACGCCGGCGGTCCTCCGGACAGCTACTACAACCCAAACTACCCGTCCGTCGTCGCCAACGCCGGCGGCGCGCCTCTGTCGCGCGCCGACTCGGTCAGCTCCGACTTCTCGTTCGCGTCCTCCGCCGTCCAAGCGGCGGCCGCCGCCGCCTCCGGGCACCGCGACAGCACCATCAGCAACGGCGACCTGATGCTCCTCAACTTCCCGCGCGTCGCGGCTACCCCGCCCCGCATCCCGACCCTCATCTTCCACTACAACTCGCAGCGCGCGTCCCGCCGCGGCAGCAGCAGCAGCCGCAGCAGCAGCAGACCCAGCCGCAGCACCAGCCGCTCCCGGAGCGCCGCGAACGGCGCTGCGACGTCCGCGCTGCAGCATTCCGAGGCCGCGTTCGACTCCGACGAGGACGACGCCGCCGGTGCGGCGGCCAAGGCGGATGAAGGCGGCGACGCGTTGGACTTTGCGCACCTGTTTCGCGCCCTGGACGACCCAGGCCTGCCTCTCCCCTCCGCCGCCCCGCTGCCGTCACAGTCGCTCGCCCAGCTCCAGCAACAACACCAACAACAACAGCAGCAGCAGCAGCAGCAGCAACTACAACAGCACCACCAACCCCCGCCCCCGTCGTCGCCCTCCCTCGCCGGCAGCAGCGTTGCCGGCAGCGCCGCCCACCTCTCGTCCGCACCCACCGTCGCGTCGCCGGTGTCACCGCCGCCCCCGGCGTCCCTCGTCGGTGATAACGGCCCTCTCATCGCAAACGGCAAACCCGTCGGAGGCGCCGCCGCTGCCGCCGCCGCCGCCGGCACCGACGCTTCCGCAGCGGCGGGCGACGACGACTACCTGGACTACTACTTGTCGTCCACGACGGGCGACGGTGGCGAACCGCAGCAGCAGCCGGCGGCGACGCCCGCGCTGCAGCGGCCGAACGACGAGAAACTGCCGCAAAAGCCGCCGCCGTCGTCGATGGCAGAGCTCGACCAGATGCTGCTGAACGGGAGCGTCACCGTCGTCGAGTACTTGTCGATGAAGGACCGGATTTGGACCGCACCGCGGTGAGAAGAAGGATTTAGAAAACTGGGTTCTCTCTCTCTCTTTTCAGCCGTTTCTTTTGGTTCTTTTGGTTCTTTTTCTTTTCGTTTGTTTTAGTGTAGATTTTTGTTTGTGTGTCGCGCGGACCCCGCCATCTCTCTTCTGTCTCGTTTCTTCTTCTTTCTTTTTTCCGTTTGCGCTTTCTGTGGGCGTTCCCTCCTCCTCCTCCTCCTCCTCCATCTTTCCTTCCTCGTTCCAACCCCCTTCCAACTTGGTGGTGGTTTCTCTCGTTCTTTCTTTTCTTCTTCTTCTTTTTTTTTCTTTCTCTTTTTCTCTGGCTTTGTTCCAAATGTTGGAGGTTAGAGCTGCCCTTCCAGCGGTTCCAGCTTGCCTCCACGTTAAAAAAAAAACTCCCCGACCCCCCAACTCTTTGCCTTCGCTTCGCTGCGCTCTGCTGCTTCCCCCAAAACTTTTATTACTACTATGCTGGCTCTTGATCCCCCTTCATCTTTTGTTGTATGCGTGTGCGCGTGCGTGTCCGCTCCCGCCAGTCTATTTTTCGCCTTCTTTTTTTTTCTCTGAGAACATGTACCGCTATGTGATTATGTCTTTTTTTTTTTTTTTTTTCTTTTGTGGGTTTGGCTTCGTTCAGGGGAATGGACAAGCGCGAAACACCCTGTGACTCTGCTGTGCCCCCGCGCGCGCCCCGTTCGTTTTTCTTTCTCTGCTTTTTCTCTTGTTCCTTCTTCCTCCTCCCTCCTCCCTCCACTCAACTCTCTCTCTCTCTCTCTCTCGCTCTCTCACACACACACAATCTCTCCCATTTCCTTTTGCGCACGTCCTGGACCATGTTTTCAGACGGATTCAGGCGTTTTTCATTCTCGCAACTCTCCCCTCCCCCCGTCTTTCGCCTCAGCCTCCGCTTCTATCCACATCTCCTCTATCTCTCTTTCTCTCGCTGTTCTCCCTCTCCAACCCCCCTCTCCCCTCAAATCCTCCCATTGCTCCTCGTCCTTGCCGTCGTTGGGCCGTGCTCAGGAACCCCGGTCTTTCGTGTGCTTCAAAAAAAACCCCTCGTCCCCGAAACCGCTCGTTTAAAACGCTCTCACCCACACTAATCGATATCGATGCAGGCTGCCGCTTCATTTCTTCGTGCATTGCTTACTCGGGCTACACCCGCCTAGGATGCGCAGGCGCATGATGAAATCGCCAGACTGGACCAAAAAGGTCGTTGAGAATTGGCAGTGCCAAAAGGAAAGAGGCGATCACACCTTCTTTGTCAGGTATAGCGGTTATGATCGCCTTTTGCCTATTCAAGTGAAAGCTTTTGTGCTGACTATTGAACCCTCTCCTTATAGTTACCGTGTGGCGTCAGAGTGCTAACACGGCGCAGTCATGATGGCTTCTAGACAATCTCATATTACCCGACGGATCGCAGGCGCACGCCTTATTGGACAAGAGTGCCTTAATTACGCGGAGAAGTGGGCGAGGGGATTTTTGAGGGCACGTAACAATAGCCACGTTGCGGTGCTACTGTAATCCGAGGGGGGGATGGCGCGCCTTATGGATGCGCACGCAAAGGCTGACAACGTGCTGCTCGAGGTGCGTTCGCTGACCTTCTTCTTTTTTTTGTTTTCTTTTTTTTTCCCCTTCAGTTGTGCCGTTTTCTAACGCGTCTGCAAATCGTTTTCTAACGCGTCTGCAAATCGCAGTGGGAACTCGCGCTGGACCTCCGCGAAAGCGGCAGGCTCGACGTCCAACCAGTTTTCCGTCTGCAAATCAGACGTACTACCTTTACGTCGAGGATCTACCCGAGAAGAAACACTTCCATTCGCTCAGCCCCCAAGAAGCGTACCATCAAAGATACTATCAAAGAGATTATGAAAATTCAAGGAGTGCCTGCGCTGAATCCACGAAGTGGAGTGGTAAGCAATTTGGATCTTTGTCGCGACTGGTCGCGATTCTCCGGAACTGAAATCATTCTCTCACCCCAAGGCCTGCCACGTGCTGCCGGAGCCTTCTTTTCAAGCGATCCACTGCACACTCGATTTCCCCAAAGGTGTTTGTGCCGAGACAGCTTTACATCTGATGAGGATAGTCGCCTGCGTCGGTGGCTCGCTCTCATTTCGCACGATTTCGATGATTCCATGGATTTTTTCATTGATGGATTGATTTGATTTGATTTGATAGACTCGGGCAGAGTTGGACAGTGGACGGTGGCCCCGCCCAGATGGATGAACGAGTGTCATGCAATATGATTAATAGCAACCAGTTATCGCGGAGATTGAGGGACGGGATAGACAGAGAGGCAGGCAGACAGGCAGACAGGCAGACAGACAGACGGAGAGACAGGCAGACAGTGAAAAATAACCCAAAGCAAAAGCCAAAACGACACAGAAGAGGTGAGCGCCAGATCGACCACGCCCACCCCGCACCCCCGTCCCCCGCCCCAAAGCAGGCGCTTTCCGTGGATCCGCCACGGCTGCGGATGGATCCATCATCGGCTAGGAGAAGGCTCGCGATCCTCAGCGATGTGGCGATGGCGGGCGGCGTAAGGCAGTCGATGAGACAGCGGGCTGGCCAGGACATGGATTGTCTGCTGCGACCCCCTTCTCCTCGGGGCGGCTGGTCGGCCAGCTTCATTGTACGTGCTCTGTTGCTTATGGGCCTGCACTTTCTCGTGCCGTTCGTAATGATCGGAAATGCTGCTCCCCCCTCCTCCCCGTTTTGCAAGATGCAGACCACGCACTCCACTTCACCCAGAACGACATTCACCCAGAACGACATTCACGACGTCGATCTTGTGGGGACAGGCTCATGAAAGGTTTCAAATTGATACCGACAATTATCGCGACATTCGTGTTGCGACACAGCCTATGTCGATAGCGATACAGGGCTGGCGCGCTATTTTTCTGCTTTATTGCGACACGATATTTCGAGAATATTGCGCGTCGATCACAATTTAATTAGTGTACCGGCAGGAATCAAATCCAAACCCTGACAACAGTACGTGACGCAGTAACCACTGCGCTAAAAGGTATGACACCGATATATTGCTAAATGTGGCGATAACGTATCAATTTGAAACCTTAATCCCATGCTGGCCAGTGACGAGATAGCCACCTTCCCCCCCTCCCTAAGCAAGCAAATTTCGTTTTGTGCCTTCATACCAGATCTGGACCATGACGTTAATGAAGCAGCAATCCACAAGAGGTGAGGGCGAGCGAATGCCCAACAGACACGCCGTACAGTAGGCCCGGTCCAACAGGCCCACAGAGCTTGGATGATCACTGCAAGCCCTCCTTTTGGGCAGTGCTGCCTTTGCTAGTTCCCCTCTGACATTATGAACAGAGGGTTTGTGTCAGGATCGTCAGCAATGTGCTACATCTGCTTCAGGAAGGAGACTCTGTCAAGAGTGTCCATGCTGCTAACTTTGTTCAATTTCGACAGGCTTCAAAGAAAGGCTTCAAAAAAACTTCTGAATATTAGCTGTTCCGTTGCCAAAGCTAACGCAAATACTCTCCCTTAAACTGTCTCACCCTCCCAATGCCCTGTTTCCAAATCTCTCTTCCCTTGTTGCCCCTCAATCTAACTGTGATTTCCATTTCACAGTATCTGTGATTGATTTGCTTTTGAAGAAATATGGCGAGCCAAGTGAATTACTGGACTGTGGTTTTTGAGCTGGGCATTACTGGAAGGAAGATCGAAGTTCCTGCCAGCACCAGCTTTGACGATCTGCACCAGCTTGTGGCTTCCCGCTGGAATATCACTGGTCCCATTGAATTGGTGTACGTGGACTCTGCAACTGGTCGAAAAATGATCCTTGATGTGAAAGACGACCTGGCAAGCCTTCTTTCTCAGAACTTCAAGTGGAAGGTAAGTTTGCTTATCATCAGTTGTTCTCCTTTTTCATTTGTTTCTGAAATTTTTCAAGGTGCTTGCTGAGCCAGTATTGAACACTTCTGGAGCAACCCAAACTGTTCCAACTGCATCATCTGGAGCAAGCACAACCACTGCTGCTGCTGCTAATGGTG